>BMAV01010127.1:57497-77111 GCA_019973955.1 Trichonephila inaurata madagascariensis | reverse complement strand
CACTCCCAAAAAAGAGGGAGATATGTGACAAATATATTTTAGTTTACGTTAAGATTGCCAAACAGGAGGATAGTGTCAGGGCCATTGGTAACAAACAGTTTTGCCAGAATTACTGATTTCGTGCACTCTGTGCTCGGCATGACCGCTCCCGGATTAAAAGTGTATTTAATACTATATGGATATTCTAAAAAAATTGTGTAAAACATTTTTCATTATGCTTTATATGTTTGGGAATACTCATAAAAATAAATCTTGGCCAAGTAATCCTTCAAAGTGCTCTCAGTGCTTTTCCAAAAATCATAAAAATATTTTACAAGGAAAAGTGCGCAGCAGAAATAGTTTATTTGCTACTTCCCTAAATGAAAAAACAAATACATAAGAGCAGGGATTTAACTAACCGTACAAGTAAGTTCGAAGGTCAAACTACAGCAAATACATTATGCTCTGCCTACAGCTAATGTACAATATTTCAATAATATAACAGTGATGAAGTTTTTATCTCCCTAAAATTTTTTTGATTATGGATCTGGGTTTTTTTTTTTCTCTGTGAAAGATTAATATTTTAAATTTGAAAAGAAAACGTAATAAAAAAATCTCTCATCATGGGATTACAGCAAATCAAATAAAATGGTTTTTATATATATTTGGTTATAGTATCAAAGATAGCTAATGAGGTTTTAAAGTAGAAGCTTTTATTTTTTATGATGTAGTATCGCAGATGATATATATAAATTATATCAGTGTAAATGTGTATTTTTTTATTATGTCAGAAAGTATTTTGTTTTACTTCATTCCAGTAAATAATTTTTTTAATCTTTTATTTTCGATATGCTCGCGCCCCCCTCGTAGGTTTATTGTGCCCCCAGGGGGGGCGCACCCCACAGTTTGAGAAATACTGTTGTATTGTCATCCAATATAAATTTCAGTTCACCTGAATACTTAAACACGTGAGAAAAATACCTTTTCAAGTTTTGACACAAGTCGCCAAAATGGTCGCTAAAAAGGAAACCAACAAGGCTGTATCTGTAATACTTTGAATAATTAGTTTCAGTCAATTAGTTTTAATTAATTATAATTAAATTAGTGTATTGTCATCCAAAATAAACCTGTATATAAAATTTCAGCTCAATTGAGCGCTTTAAAATGTATTTTATTAACGATTGAAAATTCCACCAAGATAAATAAATGTATAGAGATTGTGAGATAATAATAGGAATTGTGAAAAATGATGTTATTATCTTATCATTTCTAATTATGTTGTGAGTTAATGCATTTGAACAAATATATTTTTCATGCCCAAATTCCATAATTAGAAAGAACAAGTATATTTTTTTCATGTGTATCCTATGGTTCATAATATTAATTTGTAATTAAAAACTTCAGAAAATTTAAAGCTTTATTTGCTCTCTGATTTTCCTGATATTTTTATTAAGCATAAATGAAACATGAAATAAAAAATCTGGTGTTTTCAATTATGTGGAGGATTTTGAATTGATTCATTATTAGTTCCAAATTTAATAAAAGAAAACCATATAAAATGCAGTTTAGACATTTCAAAACTAAAAAGCATATTAAACGTTATTATATGATCCAATAAAAATTAAATTATCTAATTCAATTGAGTTAGAAATTTTATCCATTCAAGTAACATTTGGGAAACTTTGCTAAATAACATATTTGTTTTTTACTTATGATGAATGCATTATTTAGCGATAACTATATGATAAATATTAAAATATCGTAAGTAAAGGTATTTTTTTCTTTTGAAAATTTTGCAAGTAGAACACAAAAATGTATTAAATATAAAAGCATGTTTTTTGAAATTTGACAGTTTATCTTGTTGCTGCATGGCAAATGCAACAAGTTATGGAGTTCCTATTTCAAATAGGTGAAAAGCTCATCAGAATTATTAGTTTAAATTTAACATAAATAGGAATTACATAAGTGAAGGAAGTTGGATAAATGTCGGTTTGAGTTGATTACTTGCTTGATGTTCTGTAATTAATGGCAGAGCTATTCACTTTCGGTGAGAAATGTTCACTTTGCCACTAGTGTAGAAAATGAATAATTAGTTAGTCGGAGTTACCTCATGCCTTGATTCGTCGTGCAGCTGATGAGGGGATAGATTCAGAGAAAATCTCAGAAAGCCAAGAAAAAGGAAATAGAATTGGAAACAAAACAAAAATTATTTAAAAACCTGTATACAAATGCTGTAAAATTAATACACAAGGTCTTGAATTTATATTACAGTTGGGAGAAAACAGGAGCTTAAACAGCTAAGATGGGAACTCGAAGAAATATTTTGTTTTAAACCATGAAAATTGTGTGAATAACAGAACAGGGTCTTGAAGCTAATGGACAGAAATTAGGGGCGAAAACTCAGTTATTTTCTCAGAGAGCAGTGGATGCAAAGTAGAACATTTAACTATGTAGAGCAGTTTACATTTCATTGGGGTTCCATCTCATGGGACAGTTTTGGCCTGAAAGTTAAAAATATTGCCATAACACTGAAATTAAATTGTAACATACCCAAGGAATTACTAATTGACCTGGAATCACTTAACTTGGAAAGTTAATAAAAGTTTGTTTAAGAAGGGCTCCAGGTCTTTTGAATGAGGATTCTATGGTTGGATCACAAGCAGGGTTATTTTTGAGTAATTCATTGGGAACTTGTGGCAGTTTGCTGCTGCATTCATAGAAACTTTTAAAAAAAGAAATGAATGACACAACTGTGAAATGAATGTTTAATTACAGATGAATTGTATTGGAAGTTCACTTACACAGAAAATGAAGATGATGAGATGAGAATTGTTCCATCAGAGATTAAAAAATTCTCTCTGGATATTTTACAATGTGGCAAAAGTATGAGACTTCTACAAAATTGTGGTGTTCAGGTAAAATTTTCAAGCATTTCATTTGTGAAAATTTATATTGAAATTTTTTAAAAAATGCAAAGGAGTTAGCATCTGTCCTTTTAATTTGTGTTTCCTTCAACATTGAATAATGTGTCTTTCTCAAACGGTTGTTTGTATTAATCATCTATTGTACCTTTCAAAAATATTTTCCTTCTGCAGAGAGTTTTAAAATTGTCTCAATCTTCACTACCTTGTATATTTGCAATAAATTTGTGTAGATGACACTAGAGCATGTAAATGTTTTTCGGAATTAATCTAATTAAGTGCTCTCAAAATGTATTCACTTACTCAATTAGAAAAACTCATTTGAAATAAGAATAAGTGCTCCTCTTCCAATGCATAAAACTTGTTTTCTGTTAATGAATTAAAATAGGTCTTTTAACAATTATAAATCTCTGCATTTAAGAATTTTTTTGTATATTAGATATATCTATGTATAAAAATTTAAGTGATTTTTTTTTTTTTTTTTTTTTGCATAAAGTATGTTGTTTGTTTAAAGCTGAATGATTCTTTTTCCTTCAGCTGAACAGTTTAGATTACATGACTTGCAATCCACCTCCTTGTCTCTCCATGGTATTCTCATACCAAGCAATGAATTCCAAAATGGAGGAGTGTGAACTTTACATTCTGAAGAAAGAATCTTTTGAATTGAAACTCCAGAATGAGAAAGATCTCTCAGAAGAGAAGTTTTATTTAGAACAGCAAGTACTTGTTACTCAAGAAATTTTAGCCGAGCAGATTACAAGTGAAATTTTTATTCACTTTAATGATTTTCTTAAGGATTTAGTTAATATAGAATTCTATTGCTCTAGAAAAACTGAGAAACCTAGAAAGACTAAACAATTTAATATTATTAACATATAATGATAATTTTCTAATCTTTTTGTTATGATTTAATTGATAAAAAAAACTAAAATTACTAAGTAGCTTTAAGATTATAGGTAGTTAATTTCAATACTTTCTATTTGAAACATTACTTGTATTCTATATTTAGGTTGTGACTGCTTATGTTTTTAATAAAATACTTTATAACTTCTAAATTTTTCTTTGATTAAAAATTACATAATTTTTTAGTAAAAATTTTAGTTTTTTCTTTTATTAGAGCTAAAATAAATTCATGTTCATTTCTTAAAATAATATCACAATTGGATATTAAATTGAAAATTATTTTTTTTACTATGTAATTAAAAAATTAAAGAATTTATTTCAAATTGTTTAAAGTTCCTTTTCATTTCTTTTATTGAAAATTTTTGTGTCAGATAAATTTGAATCATCACTAAATAGATGGAATAAAAAATACTGGTGTACAAATAATAACAATAAATAAGTCATAAATATCATATTGTATTGAGCCTTTTCTGTTTCATCTGGAGATAAATGCAAGTTGTTGTAATTAGAATCCATTGCAAAAAGAATTTCTGTTCTTTATTTTATAAAAGAAAATTTAAAAAAATTCCATGAGCAACTTTTTTATTGATTGAATGACTAGGATTTTTGTGTGAAAAGGAATTTCCATACTTGTGATAATTTAATGATACATCTTAAATGATTTTTCTTCGTTCTGTTGAAAGAAATATATTTCTGTCAAACAAATTTCTTCTTTCGTTAGTTGAATACTGAAACTGTGTATCTTTTATAAATTTTAACATGCTCTCATTTTAACCAATATACTTTTATTCTTTGTGTGTGTGTGCAAATTCATACAAGATAGTGCTTAATTACCATTTCATATTTTTTTTCTTCTAGAAAGGTGGAATAATAGGAATATATGTCAGTCAGCTTTTCCTTGTTTGTGAGTATTTTATGACTTGTAGTAAAATAACTAATTTTAATGAAAATTTGTGGATGAAGTAAAATATATCCCCCAATTCAACATTGAAATTTTAAAATTCAGTAAAAAACTATGACAAATAAGAAGCTAATAATGCTGATATTTAATTCTGCTTTTCTTTACTAGTGCAAAAGTGTTTTTCATACTGTAATTATTGAAAGGAGCTTTGCATCCCATTAATACAAACTTGTGTGTGAAATATTTCAATATTTTTGTGAGTTCCAGAATTATTCAAAATGATGCACGATATTTCCAAAATACTTTAATTGACTCATTTTTAAATGTACATTTACCAGAACTGGCTTAAAATGAAGGAAAACACAAACATTTCTTAAAATCTTCTTGTGATTTATCCTACATTTTGCTTTAATATTATGAAGACCACCTTGTACTTTTGCCTTTATGAGGACTGCTTATTTCTGTAAACTGATGGTATTATTTAAATGCTCTTAACAACACTGCATTTTTTTCATGCTTACCTACAAAATGCATCGATTAAAATTATAAATTCCATTTTCACATATTGCAGGATGTAAAATGTCTTTTCTTGCTGAGATGCCTTTTTAATTTATTTACATGTCTTTGTAACTTCTACAGTGTTGCTGGCCTTGGGGAATTTTAAAATATATGTTTTCCTTCATTTTGAACCCATTTTGGTGTGGGCATAAAAATGAGTTTGCTGTAAAATTTTAAAATATCTTACATCATTTTGAATTGCTCTACATTGCAAAAATTGTACTGCATATTTTTGTTGATCCTATTGGAGAATTACATTACTTTGTGTGTGCATTTTATGCATGCATATTTCAATTCAAATGTGACTATGTTTTCAAAAACAATACTTTTCTTTTATTTAAGGTTTAGTAAAAAATTATTTTGAAAGGAGACAGAAATAATTTTTATTAAGTCATTATAAACATTTTGTATAAGAAGAATAACGACCTTCGTATGATTTTAATCGCTCATACTTGTGTTCCAGAGAGTTAAACCAGTTCTTTGCACTTAATCAAATGATTAATAATTTCTTTGAAAGAATTTTCCAGAGTATATATATATATATATATATCTTATTTATATAGAGCCATTTCATGTATTTCTTTGAGCCTTCAGTCTATGATAGCTATTGTTATGTTATTAAATTTAAATGAGATAGGAATTCTATATAATTTTATCATAGTCACAGTTTTATACATATGTGTGCATATATTCCAGGGTGTTCTTGAACTAAGTATTATTTATCTTCCAGATGCAATGCAAAAGAAAGGATAAATTTAAAGAAATGCAAGTCCTTTCCAAATCTGGTTCAGATAAACAAAGGGAATAATTTTGATGGTATTATATTCAGAAATGTTGGAATCTTATTCTTCTCAAATAATTATTATTGCAAAACAAGCACCAAAAAAAATTCTGTTGGATGGAGAAAACAAAACGTTAGCTTCAATTTTTGGAAATTTACCCAGGAAAGAAATATGAATTCTTGCTCAACTTCTAAACACTGTGTTCTGGACAAATTTCAAAATAAAACTTCGAAATATGAAATAAATTCCTTGAAACAAATGAAAGGATCTCAAAATCTTCCACAACAAATTGATTTATCCTCATTTCAACAAGGTATGTTTAGAATTTATTGCTTATATAAATATATGTAGAAAAGGAAAATAAAATTTAAACATTGCATATATTGCTTTCCTATGCTTTTTGGAACTTTCAGATAAAAGCATAGTTGCTTAGAATTGAATTTATTTATTGGAGGGGGACTTTAAAATATATTCATTTAATTTTTTTATAAAGTTTTGAATTTTAATTACATTTTTCATAAAGAATTATTTGTGAAATGAATTTTTTTGTAGTAATTTCTTTGTAATTAAAATATAGTAAGAAACAAAGCAAACACATTAAATATTTTGATATTTGTAGGCATAATTAATTTCTTCTGTATGACCAAAAAGCCGAGACAGTTATTTCAAAAATAATATGAAATTTCTAAAAATATTCTAACACAATAATTGATCCTCTTAAAAAATGGTAAGGAAAAATAACTGTTTAATTTTATGAATTTTATTTTTACTTCAGTAAAACCATTCTTAATTATGAAAAGTAATTTTTAGCATTCAATACATTGTTTCTCCCCTTTTTTTTACAGTTCCATTGTGTTACTTTGTAAAATACATTATTTTTTACTGCTGAAGTTGGATTAAACTTTTATTAAATCTTCTTTCCAAATCTTTTGTTATACGTTGTTGTCACACTTTTTTGTTGTACATTGTTTTCATTTTTAATTTTCTAATTAATTCAACTTGGTGTTGAAATTTTGCAGAGGAATTAATCATTAAAATTCTTCTTCTATTTCCTTTTTTTTCTTTCTGTCTTTAGCTACTGCTTATAGTGGATTTGTCTTGTGTCATGAAAGCAAACAAGCATTATCCATATCAACCTATTTGTAAAAATTAAGGAAATATATATTTCTTAGATTTTCTGAATAAGAAATTTTCTTAGGTGTATAAATAAAAAATACTTTTTATTTACATTTTAAATAATCATGTTTTTTTCTGAAATATTTTCAAGTCTTTACTTTTTTAAAGATTTGAATACTGTGTGGATATATCTTATGCAAATTTATAACACAATGCATATATTAATGTGTCAGAAACTTTTCTCAATCTATAGATTCTATTTTTATTATCTTCCTCTCAATCCCTCTCTCCTTTAAAATGGTTAAAACAGCTACATTTTCCTGAACATCCAATTAATAATTTATAAAATTCAATCTTATTAGCATCTATCTTTTTATTATTTTTGTAAGTTTGTGTTATGCTTTTTAGTTTTACGGTAAAAAATAAAAAATATTTAGCTATCCTTGTATATTCTTTTTTTTTTCTTTTTTCCAGCTGAATGTCCACCAGGATCTTTCATGGATTGTTTACTTTCATTATTAGTTAGTGAATATGGAGACTCAAAGAAAGATATATATTCATGTATTCAATTGATTTCATTACAGAATCTGATGCAATACAATTTTAAAGCTGTTCTTAGTATGAGGTTAGTATTTCCTTTTTTTAACTTTTAAGTACTTAATTATGTAGTTGTAATACACATTCTAAAGAGAGAAATGTTACACAAAAGGACACACAAAAAAAAATTTATAGAATTGATTATGTAATTTATGAGAGATGTACTTTCTAGCTTCTACTCAAACTTTTATCTAGTTTGGCATTCATTTATGGAGTGGTTAGATGTTCCTTTAGGATTTCTAACTGAACTCTCTCTAATTTAGTTAGATCAGTGTAATCATGAAACCGAGGGATCTGTCATCATAACTGGCTAAGGAAGTACAGTCGAACCTCTATATAACGAACCTTTATATTGTGAATTTTTCTATATAATGAACTTTTTCCTGGAACCTTGAACATTTCACGATTTTCTTCGTAAAATAACCTCTCTACAGCGAAGTGCATTTTCTATAGAACGAACTTTTTCTGTTGTGATTCAATTTTTGTTCTCCTTTTTTTTTAAAGTATTTCTGAATAAATTTCAGGTTATTCTCTCTTTAACACATTTTATGGTGGTCATAAATCTTGAACTGGTTTTATTAGATCCTAACTCACTGAGAGCAATAGAGTTCTATACATTTCATCCAAGAAGTACAACCTTTAACCCCCATTGCCCAGTTCACTAGAAACATCTTCGATATCCTCTTTCACCCTCATTGGAGTTGTCCCGTGTTCTAATCATAAAATAATGTATGTTTAATATTAATTGTATGCTTTAAATTATAAAATGTCTTTAAAATTCATTAATTTTAGTATAAAATTTTCTTAGTATTGAAAATACTGTGAATTCTTCGACATTCTTTTTCTTGTTTTCCTTGCAGTTTTCTTTCTTTCTTTTTTGATAGATAAGATATATAAAATAAACATATATTAATTTTAAAAAAAAGGTGTGAATAATTACTTTTTTAATATATAGTGTTTATGAATTTGAAATTTGTTTTATGTGGTTTGTGTAAAGTAGATTAAAAGATGAACCTCTATATAACGAATTTTCCATACAACAAATTTTTTTCGGGATTTAGCGACTTCATTATATAGAAGTCTGACTGTATTTGACAAGACCACAAACAGTTGGTGGAAAGGATTATTATGTGTGTGTGTGTGTGTGTGGTGGTGGGGGAGGTATTATCGCGTTAAATTCTAAGTCTAAAGAGGGATGATTCAATTAGGCAGTGAGTATAGTCTTAAAGAAAATTAATTAAAATTTATCAAATTATTTTTTCAATTTATTATTTCTTTGTGTTGTTCTAATTACTATAATTATCTTTTCTGATATATTTCTTTCCTTTTATTGCAGCTTTGTATTTATGCAAATTTGTTATCTCGGTTACTATTTAAATGCATGAATTGTTTTTGTTAATATCTACTTGAGTTATCTTTGTTACTATTTTTTGAATTGTTTTTGTTAGATATATTTACATATTTTGTTTAATCTTCTATTTGTTCCAAAATGTTTATTTTTAATTTAATCCTCACTTTCTTATGTATGTCATTGATTATCAAAAGGAAACAGCATCATTCTTGGTTTTCAGACTGAAATTGGCATTATCCTACCACTATCTTAGACATCTTTAGATGCGTTTTCAATGATTATTCAACCATAGTTTGAGGCTGGACTCAATACTGAAAATACTTATGCTTCGTTTTAATGAAGTTTTAGTCTGAACAAGCTTGGCAAAACCAGTATTATGATCTGAGGTCTTATTATCTAAAATTCATTTTTATCCATACCATTAATGATTCTTGACATCAGTGATTCCTGGTTACTTTGACAATGAGGAATCAAAAATTGGGAAAGTTGCTTTGATAATCATTCTGTTGACTGTTGTTTCATTTACACATTTCTGCACCTTAAGCCAAAAGAATAATTTTACATTCTGTTCTATTATAAAGTTGTTTTATAATATATGGACTATATTTTATTATTTTGTGAGATTGTTTTGTGTGGAATTGAAAAAATATTGTTATATCATTTGATGAATTATTTTTTTCTAAATGCAAACCTCTTCCCCTGTCTTGACTACTCCCTCCTAATAAATCAGAATTTGTTCATAAAAGAATATTTTAAAAGCCTCTAGCATCTGTAGAGGTCATATTAAATCTGTGAAGATTCAGTATACAAATGATAATTGAGGAAAGAAAAATATTTGTGAATCTTGTAATCATTGTTTTTAAATTCTGAAGAAATCAGCAATCGTTATTTTTGTGCAAGATTTAAATGTTCAGAATACATTAATTAAAAATAACCTTGGGAAGTAGAAAAACCTCATTATATTTTTGTAACAGAAACTTTTTTTTTATTTATGAGAAATAAACTTAAGTGTTTGAAATATTTTATTACATTTCAATAAACAATTATTTTATTTAAAATATTTCAATAAAATGGTTTGAAAAATAAGTAATATGAACTTTTAAGTATAAAAAAGAAAAAATGTTAATGCTTTGTTTGATGCACTTAAGTTACTTCAAGAACTTATTGCTTTATATTTAATTTTGCATTTATTTATTTTCATTTCCAATAGAATTTTTCCTACAATCATTTTTATTTAAAATTTTTCTTATTTTCAGTTGATACTTTATTTTATATATTGTTATTACTTATCATTTTGTTTGTTTTTACTTTGAAAAAACAGGATTAGATTTTTTTGTTTCAATAACATCAATTAATTTGAAAACAGAAATTGAATGTTTAAGGATAAATTTGACTGTAATATCTAAATTTATCTCATTTTGAAAGTATAGGAATTTTTCTTTTTGTCCAGTCTCTCCTTCTTTCCAGGAGATAATTTTTCGTACTTTTCAAAATCAATTTATCATTTCTGAACACTTTGTAAATAATGTTTTTATAATATTTATAATCATAAAATTATACTCTACACCAGGAGTGGCCATCACGTTGATTCCCAGTACCAATTTTGGTTGATCATGAAGCTTATTTTTAGATCAGACACTAATGCATAATGAAAAAGCACTTTTTCACATATATTGGAATGTATATTTACACACAGTTTTTTTTCTTGCCTACCCATTGCTCATCAATTTTGATTTATAAAATAATGACAAAAATCTTTACAGAATTGATTAATAATAATAGTAATAAAACAGATTTCGGGATATTTGTGTTTACTTAATCTAAATTCCATAAGGTATGAATTTTTTTTTTATTGAATATTTAATGTTTATGATATAAATTATTATTATACCTTTCAGCTTACTGGTTAAAAATATATTTTACTAAATTGTTTCATTATAAAAACAAAATTAATCCATCAACACTCGCATGTAATTAATTCACTAATTTTTATATCAGTATTAAAGAGAATTTGTGATTTTCTGACCATTTTCTTTCCATCAAATATATCTTTATTGTTTGAAATTTTTCTTACTAATAATAATGATTCTTCTTTATTTCTTTTTTATGCAACATGATTGAAAAATTTTAGTTAAGTGCAAATTGTTTCAAAATCATTATAATTTAATCGAACTATTTATCCATAATTAAATTATATATACTTCTAAGATATATCTAAAAAATTTATTGATTTAGAATCCAATCTCCCAGCTATTTAGCTCTCTGGATTCAATGTTCGATGTAAACATGTATTTAATTTTAGGGAAATGAATTAAGGTAATTTACAGCGATAGAATTCAACATTTTAGATTTATTTTTTGTATTGTAATAATAAGATTAAATTTTTATAATCTTTTAAAATATGGTCCTTGAAACAATTTCCAATGTGCAGGAAAATAAGCTGTCATCTTCCTTCCACTCTTAGCTTCTTCATTTGAACAGACCATAAAGTCATTGTTTTTTCATTCAGAATGAGGTACTAAAATATGTAGTTTTTCATCAATTCGATTCTCCAATTCTGATGTTGAGGGTTGTCCATGTTTTTTTTGTTTTTTTTTGCTGTTTGTCTGAAATCTCTCATTAAGGAAAGAACTAATTTGTATATAAAACAGATGAGTTAGCAGTATCATTAGTCCTATTTTGCATGTTTTCATAATCCTCTGTGGATTGGAAAAGTAGTGAATGTATATATTGAATTAGAGACAAAGAGAAAAAAAAAATTCCGTGTATGTTGGTGTTCATAGCTATTGCTAAGTGAGGTCTGAAATGCCATATAGTATTTTACAGTTATTTAATGTTACCATCTGCAACGAGTTTCAGAGAAAATTGGTGTTGCTATCTCTAGCATGACATACAAGTGCAAAGGGTTAAAATATAAAATTTATCAGTGATTTATTCTGTACATTTTATAAAAATATTCAAACAGTTTTTCTTGACCATCTGAAATATAAAAGTCATTAATTTTAGGTTCTACTGTATTTGTGTTCTTAGGTTTTCTTCATTTTTGTCAGTTTATAAAGTCCTATTGATGATTCATAATGAATGGAAAATTGAAAAGGACTGTACATAAAAGTGTTTCTTAAAATTACTTTCTTTTTGTTTAGACTCCATCTTGTTCAGAAAACTATTATGGATTATATTGTTAATCAGTTACGCCTGGAAGATTTATTTCTGGGTTTAATGAACACATATTTTCTTCAAGATGAAAGTTTTAGCGAGTGTCTTTGCAGAAAGTTGTTTAAATGGGTTTGTAAATCTTTGTTTTTTAAAATGCTTTTTCTCATTTTTTTTTTTCATTGCATAAAAATTGTGTCTTTATATTTAATATATAGAAGTTTATAAATAGTATAACGGTTGCAAGTATGTTGAATATATTTAATGTTTGACAGATTGTAAGATTTTGTAAAGCACAGAATGTTGTGGAAAGGATGAAGCAGGAGTATATTCCATCCTGCTTAAAAAGAATTTTTTATAAGAAATCAAATTTATTTCAAAATAGAATTCAAATTTATTTTTGTACTACCATAAAGATAAATTATAAGAAACAAACTTAATACCATAGATAAGCTAATATCTTATTTTAAAAAATCTTATTAATATTTTGACATTAAAAGTAAATTTTAATAACATATTTATAGACAGACTTAACTATAATACTTATGATAGATAAATGACCTGTTTTTTATGGGATTTGGATAATTTTCATAAAGATTTTAATATTAGTTTATTTTTACTTATATTTTCATGATATCAGTGATTCAGTCTTGTTGGCAACATGTCCTTTTTTGCAAGAATAGTAATTAGTAACTGAAAGATGTAGAACTTAACTCTGCATTGTATTCAGTTATGTATTAGAATATATTACAAATATTTTTTTTTCATTTTAAATATGGTTACAGCAGTTTGAAAGTCATGATCATCCAATCGAGCTGCAGTTTTGAGTCTTTTTCACTTTTAACAATTGTGGGTACTAATAATAGATGCTGTTTGTTAAATGGATCTGGACTTTAAATTCCTCTTGTTACGTGATGTGGAAGTTGGAAATAACAGTTAAATGCTGTCCTTGTCACTTTATCGTGGCTCTAAATTATGAGGGCATTTTGCTTCTGAGCAATATTAATAAATCCTGAGACACATATCAATAGTACCAGTTTCAAACACTTTCTAATAAATAGTTTTTGTGCTTGATTACCCTGCACAAAATTTTTTTTTCACTTAAACATTTTGTTTAAATTTCTTTGAATTTCTCATTTTCCTTTACCCAAAAATGTGTAAGAAATTGTGAATTTAATTCTAGACTGTGAGATGCTCATCTTTGGGTGAATTTGCAGAGTGGCCAGTCCTGAACAAAATACTGACTAGATCTGTGGCTGTTCCTAGTCTTGCAAACATTCCCTTTTTGAAATCAGCCAGTATTAATTTTGTCCCAATCCATGAAGAATATCTATCTAAAAGTGAGAATTGCAATTTTTTTTATTCCTTTTTTAATTTGAAAGTGATGAAAATACTGACGATGAGTATGCCTAAATATTTTGATTTTATTAAAAATAAATTTAATATTCCCATATAACCTTAGTATTCAATATGATCTTTGTATTTTAAAATATTTGACCTTAAATTTAACATTAGATGAAACAAACCTAAAAAACATACATATTTATGTAATAATAATGTTGGTTTGAAATATAAATATGCATAGATCAAGAATTTTGAATTAAAAAATGCTTGTAACAGTATTGCTAACAGATAACTGAATTTCATCCATATTAAATTGACTTTTTTTTTTAGAGAATAAATTTATGCAGTTTTTCCAATATGAATTTGAGGTACGTATTACAAAAAGAAATATCCATTGTTTTGTTTGAATTGATTAATAAACCTAATTTTACTTTCATATTAAGTTCATGTCATTCAAAAGATTTAATGAATAAAAAAAAAGTATCCAACCTTTATAAAGTAAGAGATAATTTGAAGAACTGCTTTTGACCTTGGAGACCTTTTGGTTTCTATGTTTAAAACTTTCCATGGAAACTTTATGTTTAAAATTACTTTTAAATGCACATAATATTTTTAGTCTACTTTATTTTCTTTTGTAAAAAAAGAAGGGTTTTTAATTAAGTTAGATGTTAAAATATTTTTTTGATTCTGCCCATGTTAAATATCCCAAACTATTTCAGATAAAGATGCCTTAACAGTTTTCACTTTTTTTTTAATTACTGTATTTTTTTGGAGTCATATAAAAGTCATTTACTTATTTTATAAACAGTAGTCAATTAAATTTCTTTTTTCTAAACATTTTTCCTAAAATTATGGGAAAACAGTATGAACAGAAAAAAAACCCCATTTGTTTGGGACATAGTGCCTTCCCCTCTCCCTGTGGAGAATTTATACATATAAATAATTTTCTATTATGATACTGATAAGAGAATTGGGAATTTATATGATTGGAACAAGAATGCCACTCAAGAAAATCTTCTTGAATTAATTTCTTTCCTAACTCATATTTTAGGTTGGTAATACAAAGATAAATAAAACTCACTGTAAACAATTGAATTTGAGGTCCCATTTTACATAAATCCGAATTTGGGTTTAAAAATGCATGCAAAAGGGTTTAAAAATATTTTGCATAGATGTATTGTTTATTATGTATTAAAGCCCTGTTACAAAAAGTAATGATGTGCTTGATGTTACTTTATCTTATTTTTGATGCATAAGAAGAGGTTTAAAAATACTACTTCTACTTTTTTTTTTCATTTTGATGGAATTGAGTATATTACTCTTAAATTTAAATTGTTTGGTTTTCTGACATTTTAATAATTGTGTCAATTCAATAATCAATTTAAATAGAGCAAACATTTGTAAATAATGTAATATGAGCTACATATAAAATCTGTTTTGTCGTTATAAAAGTATCACAAGAAAGCTTTTGGCAACCTTCAAAATGATTATGTAGAAATAGAAACCAAATATGATGGTTATCACAAATAAAAGGCAAAGCATTTTTTAATAATGGGATAAAATAAGGGAAAAGAAAGAACGTTCTTCTCTACATAAATGCTTTTTAAGTAAAAATTCTTAATTCTCAGTTTCTTGTTTGTATTATAAAGTATGGTGAAGGGACTGTTTGTTTTATATACCAGGTGTATGCATATCAAATGAGACGATTGCTAACAGATGTCGCCACGCATATATGCAAACAATACTAAACCGTAATACGTGATTTTTTTATAGTTTGACCTTTGATACTCATGATTAGTTTACATTTGGACGAGTTTCGGCATGCATTGTATTTTTTTTACTGTTTTGAAAATGTCGAATTTTATGCCTTCCGACCACGATTTGCAGACAGCATTAATTTTTTGTTGCCATCTGAAGAAAAATTCTGCCAAATCGCATCAAATGCTTGTAGAAGCTTACAGTGGCAATGCTCTGAGCCCTGCTCAGTGCTACAGGTGGTTTGAAGAGTTTCAAATTGGTGATTTCGATGTGAGAAATGAGGAGCGTGGCAGACCAGCAAAAAAATTTGAAGATGCTGAATTGCAAGCATTACTCGATGAAGATGATGGCAAAATGCCAGAACATCTTGCAGAACAATTGAATGTTGACCAGAGCACTGTTTCCCGTCGTCTCAAAGCAATGGGCAAGATAATAAAGTTCGGTAGATGGGTACCACACGAGCTAACGGACTGTCAACAGGAAAACCAAAAACTCGTGTGCGAAATGTTGCTTGCTCGCTACAAACGCAAGTCATATCTCCATCGTATTGTGACTGGCAATGAAACTTGGATTTATTTTGAGAATCCCAAGCGTAATCGATCATATGTTGACCCCGGACAGCCGTCCAAATTGACCGCAAGGCCGAATCGCTTCGACCGCAGGACAATGCTGTGTATTTTCTGGGATCAGGAGGGACCAATCTATTATGAGCTTCTCAAACCCAGCGAAACCGTTAATACTGATCGCTACAAGCAACAATTACTTAATTTGAATGATGCTATACTCGAAAAACGCGAGCAATACAAGAAACGGCAGCACAAAGTGATTTTCCTTGATGACAACGCACCTAGCCACCGTGCTAAACCGACCCAGGACATCGTTAAGGCGCTCGGCAGGGAGCCCTTAGCGCATGCGGCTTATTCACCAGACTTGGCTGCTTCCGATTACCACCTATTTGCATCATTGGGACATGCATTAGCTGACCAGCGCTTCACTTCTTACGAAAACGTCAAATCTTGGCTTGATGACTGGTTGACCTCAAAAGACAGATCATTTTTTGGGGGTGGTATTCACAAATTGCTCGAAAGATGGGAAAAATATGTAGCTAGCGATGGATATTATTTGGAATAAAGAAATATTAACAGTTTTCGCAAATTTATTGTGCTTTTTTTTAAAACAATCGTCTCATTTCATATGCATACACCTGGTATTGCAGTTTCTGTGTTCTCATTTTTTTTACAAGTAATGTTATTATTATTTTTTTTAGATTGATTGGCCTTTAAATACCATTGTTCATAAAGCTTGCATTTCTCATTACATTAGCATTCATTCTCTAATACTTGAAATGGAATTCTTGTGTTGGCTTCTTGGAAAGATATGGAGAATACAGTTTATTGATGGTTATTATTTATTTTAATTATTGAATTTTTGTTAATATTTTTATATTGAAATTAATACTAAATTTTTTGATAACTTAAAGTAGCTTTTTTTTATCCATCTATTTTATTGATGAAATTTTCCTTAATTACATTTTTCTACTGTTATTTATTCATTCCAGTGAAAAATGAGATTCTACAAAATTCTCCTCAATTCCGGAAAATGATGTTGTACAGGTAAATATGTGTATATTTAAAAAATATGGATATTTTTAAAAATTATTCTCTAATCATTTTAAAGATTCATCACAACCTCCTCATTTGGTCTGAAAAATATTATTTTAAATTTAACCAAAATACTCTGAAAAAGTATCTTTTATAAAATAATAAAGCAATAAATACATTTACTTATTCACAAAGACATGGATACTAATTCTTGTATAATGAAATGTCAATATAATTGCTGGTTGATTTTGTGTTCATATATCTGTTTATGGAAGTACCTCCAAAAAAATCGGTATAATGCTTCCCTGAAGGAAGTTTTAATAGTATGCATTTTTTGTTTGTTTGTTAAGCAGGTGCAGGACGGGATCTCTCTGAATTCAGTCCATTGAAAGGTTTTGCATGGTAAGGTTCTGTCCTGTTGCATTGAAGTTGTTTTAAAAGCAATTTCGCATACTTCTCATGTTTTATGATAGCTAATTTAAGAGAAAAGAATGTGGTTTGTGGGAAATTGTCGGAGAAATTTTCATGATTTTGAAACACAGCTCATAAAAACACTACTGCTGAAAAAAGTTAAAGTGTACGAGTGTTTTTTCATTTCAAAAAATGTGAAATATCAATTGATGGCAAACCTTATTCCAAACAAATGTAAATGTTGAAAAATCAATTTACTTGTTCTCAAAGACTGATGGTGGACAATTAAAGACTATATTCTGGACTATATTTTGGAGTTTCTTTCAATAAATTTAATAGTGGAAGAAGGGTCACTTCAAAATTTGTGCTTTGGGTTCTGACTGACCAGCAAAAAGATCAATATTGAATACAGGCCATGCTTTGAAGTAACCCAGACTTTTTTCCAAGATGATGGGATATATAGTGCTATTTTTATGATCCTGAAACCAAACAACAATCATGACAATGATCGTTTGTTTCGGTGATGTTAGAATTGTGGTACATTTGGAGTTGATTCCTTCTAGTTAATCAAGCTTTCTGTTGAGAGTTTCTAAAAAGATTATGTCACAGTATATGACAAAAAGGTCTAATTTGTGGAAACTGATATGCTTACATATTCAGAATTCATTTATATCCATAAATGATAAATATAGAGCCATGTAAAGAATTTCAGCATTTATGATAAAGTAAGTCTTTTAATTAGATTTGCTTAAAAATTAATTGTGATGGTAAAAAAATACCATTTTTCTTCCTAAAATAACATTTCCCAAAAGGCGTCAACTATGTTGTGCCAATTTTTCGCTTTGGAGATAACTCCTCCAGATGACAACCCTGTTTCACGTAGTCTTTTTTATTTACTGATGAAAGCTTTGTTTTCTTCCTTACTCTGGGGTTTGTACTAAAAATAGTTGCATCAAGGGATTTTCTAAATCAAACTGCTTTTTGTTAGAATTATTTAAATGTGTTAAATTTCATTAAAGGAGCATCAAGCTAAATATTAACTTCATCTGTCCATATTTCAGAATTGTGAGTTTCAGGATTAATTGTTAATTATACAGCTTTAATTCAAAATTTTTCTAAACTTTCTTTTATGAGAAACAAGTTTGTCATTGGTTTGTTTGTATGTAATCTACCTTAGTTATCTTTAAATATTATGCAATCTTACTTTTCACTTAACTTGTGCAAGACTGAAATTTTATAACAAGATAATATAATCTTCTTTGCATTCATTTAAGAGGTTAATGGTGATCTGATTTAATTTTAGATTCAGTATGCATCAATTTGTGCGTATTGTGCGTAGCAGCATCCACCAAGATCTTGGAGGTCCTCTGTGGGAGTTCCTGCAAAAGAGCCTGCAAGTTAAAGAGCTGAACATAGATGTTTTAGAGGATATCCATTTGAAGTATTTGGAGAAAGCTCTTGAACGGTATACAGATCTGTATTTTTCATAGTTATGAGAATTATTTTTAAAATAATATTTGTTTGTAATAAAATAGAAATTAATATACAAAATAAGTATTATTTTACTTGTTTTCAATTATTAGGTTTTACACTTATCACAAAATTATGTAATTCACCAAGTTTTTTTATTCAAAATTCCTTAAATTTAGCCATTAGAAATGACAGTATAATTTTTTTCAATAGTCTGCAAAATCCTCAAACAACGCTAGGTTAAGACATTTTTGTTACTGTTTTATTGAATAATTTTTTAAAGATTTTAAACAAAAAAATGGAAATTCAAGTTGTATTCTGAAGTTAAATACATAAATTAAACATTTGTGCATGTCATGCTTTTAAATGTATTTGCAGCTGTTTCTTGACTCAAGACACCATTTTCATGCATGAGACCCTGGATTTGATTCTGAGACAAGTGAACTCATTTTGTGGATTTGCACTCAGCTCTTGTTGGGAAATAAATCCTAATTCTGATGTCTTTGAATCTCCTGACTTTCCTATTATGTCAGATTGTTATGAGCATTTCACTAAAAGCAAAGATCATTTTCTCCAACGTGAGTATAATTTTGTTTTTAATTATTATTGAGAATTGAAAGTTTTAATCTCTGCAATTCAGTTATTCTTCTAAAAAAATATGAGTTCAAACATGTTTAATGCTAAACAATGAAATGTTTCATGTAATGAAAAGTCTTTTGAAAAAAAAATGACAGACATAATTTTTTAGCAGCTAAGAATGAAATATATA
>BMAV01010127.1:37815-49915 GCA_019973955.1 Trichonephila inaurata madagascariensis | reverse complement strand
GTTGAACTCGGATACTTGATCTAAAGCTGATCGCTGTTTTCTACGAGGCATAACTGATCGTTTTTTGAAAACCCCACAAGAAAAACACAATGGCTGAACTTGAAATCGTCGAAATCTCCAAGCCTTAAATAGCGCCACAGGCTCGCGTGATGTGTGCCTGCGTTGAAATTCTAATCATTTGCATATCTCACCTCCGCTAATGCATGTTGTAAATTTAATGTTATTTGTATGCTTCCTTCAGGGCGTTGCATTTACGGTGGCCAGCAGTGTATATAAGCTGTAAGGAAAGTGCGTATATTAGTGACATAGGAATTAATCTATAAAGTTAGATTTTTTTTCAGTGGTCGATTGAGCGATTATTTGGTAATACGTGTTGCGTCTTCTCATTCTAGATCATCTTACTTAGATTATTATTGTTGTGTATTGTGTTTAAACTAAGATCCTCTAATAAACAGATTTTAGAATGAATGATTTGAGTGGTTCTTCGTTCTTCCCCACAGAAACAGGTCGCGTAGATAGTGTAGAACAGTGATCCGCAACCCCCGGTCCGTGGACCGGTACCGGGCCGTGGATCAAATGGTGCCGGGCCGCCTAAAGAAAATTAAACTATTGCCATTTTATTTAAAGTGGTGAATTTCTCTCGGATTTGCGCAACTTTCCACGGAAATCACTTTTATTCATTTTTGGTGTAACTATATTTTATTCTGAAGGTATATTTATAAATGTAACTAAATTAAAATTGTTAAATCAAAACAATCTAAAATATAAACAATCATCGTGTCCCACCCTCAGCGGGCCGCGGTAAAATTATCAAACGTTGAACTTGTCCGCAGCTATAAAAAGGTTGCGGAGCACTGGTGTAGAACATGTGTTCCCACCGGCGGGGGCTTCACAAACTTCGCCATTTTTTTAGTGGGGGTAGGGGGAGCAAATCAATTTTTTGAAAAAAAAGGGACAATTTCATGTTGTAACGAGTAACTCTAAGAAAAGTTTCTTTTAAACGTATAAAACCGCTCTCCCTAAAGGAACCGTGATTTATGTTGAGGAAAGTTACTATACACATAAAGTCAAGAGTGAGGTTGGCAATTGTTGTCATACTGAAGCTAAAGTGTTAGTGATTGAATAGTAGATAGCTATATCGAGGTACCGGTTGATTCAAAAATAGTGTGACCACTTTCAGAGCATCATACTTTTTTTTCGAATTAAGTTATTTACATGAAATTTTCAATGGGGTTTCCTTTGACATAGTACATTTTGCGTAAACGTTTTCGCCCAGAGAAGATGCTTTTTGATCATTTTTCCAGCTTCATCTTTGATTGCTTTTTGAAGCCCTTGGAGAGTTCTTACTTGAGGTCTGTTGAATTGTTTTTTAATTATCCCCATAAAAAAATAATCGCGATGAACATAGTCAGGGGATGGTGGTAGCTATTTCTCTGGAGGCAGGAAATTTATTTTTTAATCTTTCAGCCATTTTATAGTTGATTCTGCAGTATGGCTTGGTGTAAAACAAAGTTTCCTTGATGGTAAAAACGCTTACTTTTTTTGATCAAATGATTCAAAACTTGATTCTGACCGTGTTTAGCATCCATTTGGTTCTACAAAAAACGGTTTTGTTAAGCCTTGAAAGGACATTCCCATCCAACTTTCATTTTGCTGCTTCTTTTCGTCGTTTTTATGCTGAAAACATACTGTATCTTCGTTTTGCCAGTTGTCAATGACAGATGAAACAGTGCTTCATCCGTAGTTATCCATGCTTTGTATATGTTACCGGTATTTTATAGAATGCCTAAAACTAGCCGGCAATGTATGAAAGGAATCTTATTTCACACATTGCCTAGGCATTCTATAGAATGCCTAATGAAAAACCGGCAAAGTATGAAATACATCTCCGATTCGTTCGAATATTGCACGAGACTTTTAACACGTGCCTCAGGCTTGGAATTTGTCCGTTGCACATTGCAGTTTGTTCGGGAGTGTCAAAATACTCAATTTTACTTAAATTTTCTCAGCAAAAATTTGGTTTTTTCCTATGCTGCATGAAAATGGAGAAGCAAGTTGTAGTGTTAGAGAAGAATTAATGGTCTATAGCAGGGATAGAGGAAACCTATGGCACACGGTACAATTATCAGTGGCACTCAGCATTACTCAACAAATTTATCAATTTTTGAATGAACTTTATAAATTGTAATAGACCTTATTTGACAAACATCTCCAGAACTTGGACAATTAAGGAATTATGAAAAAATTTGAAAGATAACTCTGAAGGTAAATTTACAGCTTTTTTGTAAATTATTGAATGCCATAGCTGGAGATATTTAATTGTTTGAAGAGAGAGAAAATTGCATATGTATTCCGCTTTTAATTCTATATATCTGAGTGAAATATCTTTACTCATACGAAAAATATTTAGAGTTCGCAAAGAAATCGTTTAACAACTGAACGCTCAGAATCATGTCAAAGTAAAAGTCACAAATTACACCACATTTTTTGCGGTATGAAAGTAGAGCGAAGATGCACTAGGTTCACATTAAAAATTTTATTTATCAGGTGAAATGTGCTTATATTTTACGTTGTCTACTTCTTATTTTAATAAATATGCTTAAAAAACATAATATATGTACAATTTCATTTATGATAAGAAATATTTTTAATTGCTGTAAAATTAATGCGTAATAAAGCTGTAAATCTATATAATTGAACTCTGTTCTCTAACTCTGCATACATTATCGCGGGAATAGAATTGTTTCAAAAATATCTTACTTTGTGGCACGCTGAATCATAATTGGTAGATTGATTTTTTTGACATGCCACAGCTGAAAGGTTGCTGACCCCAGTCTATAGGCATGAAACAACTATTCGACGACGAGCTGCCCAAAACTCGAGTTAAAGCTGCAAAAAAAAAGTTGGGTTTTTTTAAACTGAAACTACGCACAAGAAGTTAATAACTGATGTACAAAAAGCCAAAATAACTACTAAAAAGGAACCCAGGTCCTATTGGTTGCTGAATAGCTATGTTGTGATGTTTGGTAAAAATTAAAGTCACATGTGACCTGTTAAAGAAGGCGTCAGAATGGTTCCCAACCCCTGGTCCGTGGATCAAATGGTATCGGGCCACTCAAGGAGTATTAAATTATTTCCATTTTTTATTTACTCGAGTGCATTTCTCTAGTGTTTGTTTGACTTTCCATGGAAATCACTTTATATTCATTTTTTGGAGTAACTAAATTTTATTCTGAAGGCATGTTTAAATACAATTAAATCAAAACAATTAAAAATATATACAACCCTCAGCGGGGGCCGTTCCTTGGGGATAAAAAGGCTGGGAAGCACTTCTATACAATATTATATCACGCATTCTGAGTTATTTTAAGTACTACATGAAGCTCATTTGGCTATTGGACACGGAGGAGGTGATAGAATTCTGAAAGAACTTTCAACCAATTACAAAAACTTTACACGTTATGATATTGAACTGTGCATCCACTTTGTGTCATTTGACAGAAAAATTATTTTAAAAAAAGGCATTGTTGTGTGAAATTTATGGGGTTTTTTTAATGCCAATATATTGGCACTTGTAACGAGTGGGAAAAATTGTTTGTATCGACTTGAAACTTCTGAAAGAATTGTAAAACTACTACATGCGAAATCACAATTTACTTTGTGCCTTAAGAACTTAGAATCAAATATATTCCTGACCATGAAATTCCTCACACACACACACATCTGTCAGTTGCAATTGCTCATTCCAATGGAAGCGGCGAAGGATTCGTCAAATGTATGTGTAAAACAATGTAGCAAAATAAGAATGTATGAAAAATGTAATGAAGTGTAATTCAAAATGCCATTCAAGCCTACCATGATGCAATAAGTAGATTAAGAAAAAATTAATCTACCTTAATAAGAAAGACATAAGTTTTGTTTGGCATAACATTCTTTTTCCTTTAAGTATTTTGAATAATTTTTTAATGGCACTCTCATTATTTTGTCATAATATTTGTATTTTTTAGAAATATACGTCATTGATATAGAGTAACCTTATCATGACTTTATTTCATACTTTGCCTAAAGAACTTTAGTCATTCTATAGAATGCCTAGGCAAAGTATGAAATAATTCTCTTATTTCATACTTTGCCTAAAAACGTCCGGCATTTCATACTTTGCCGGTAACATATATACTTTTGCGAAATATTAAATAGAGACCAAGAACGTTTTCTTCGATTTTCTATGGTCTTAACAGACATTTGAAGACAGACTGGTTTATTCCCTTTTTTATAGTCAATTTTCTTTATGTGACAACAAATTGTCGATTGCGATACTTGTAGTTTCTTTCCTGAAGTTCTTTCAGGCAGAGGATTTTCTACAGCGATAAGTCTTTTCAGCTTCTTTTTTTCTTTTTCCTTAAGGAATTCCTTTCGTCCACATTTTTTTCTTGGAGCTTTTGATTGCCAGCCAAATTATGTTTCTTTTCGAAGTTTAGATAGTGATCCAATAGCAAAATGTTTTTTCTGCTTTTTAAATGCTTTATTTATAACAGAATTTGAGCAAACATCCTTCAAAAGCTTTAAAATTTCGTTTCGGGTTTGAGGATATAATTTCGGAGCCATAATTTACTCCCACTTAGGGATTGCAATATCGGATCAAAAGTTCAATACCGGTATTCGGTATTTTTTAGATACTAATATCGGTACTGGAAAGTTTAGGAAAAGAAAGAAAACATAGGTGTTTGTTTTATTTGCCAGTTTTATTAGAGAGTGTAAATATCCCAAGAAATTAATTTGTAACTCATAAATAAGTATACAGAGAGAGAGAGTATATAAAGAATCACACACAAAAAAAGTAAAGGAACAACTTTTTATTTATTTCAATCACAAAAAAGTGTAAATATCACTATTCAGTCTGTGGTACTATTACAATTTTTCGAAGTGCGATCTGCATTAATTGCACTGTCCTTAAGCCTGGAACGTAATTCTGTACAAAAATTACCAGCGGTCGAAAACGCTCTTTCGCCATCTACGCTAGTTGGTGGTACTGTTAGCACAATGCGCGATATACTTTTTCCAAGTATTTACCTCTAAATCCCTCATCTTGAAATAAATCGATTTCTCGTTGGATGGTTTTGGATGTAGCTGATTTCTATGTTGTATTTTGGGGTTTGTTGAATTTTTGTTAGTTATCACTAATTCTAATTTTTGTTCAAGAGACAAATCCTTTTCACTGTCGACATTAGTATAATCATAATCTTCGATAACTTTACCGAATTCTTCTGAATGTAGATAAGGTTTGCGGGCTAAAAATTTTAAGAACATTTACTATAAACTTGTTCAAATTTGAATTGGTTAGTCTCCTTTTTTTCATTTTCATTTTTAAGATCATGATGATATGTAAATACAAGTATGATATGCGAATACAATGTGAATAACACTGAATAAGAAAACAATGTGAATAACAAACTCACCCATTTAAATAATATCGAACTATTCCGCCATTTCTTCGCAACTACAACCCTCTTTTTTTTGGCAGGCCTCCTTGGATGATTTTATCACTTCTCTTGATCGTACGATGCAACCTTATGTTCACAGTCTATAATTAATTTTGCCCGTTAGGGAGACGAAAACAAAAATGTACACTATTTTACTATGTTGGCGATCCCTGAACGTAAAAAAAATCTTAGTAAATTCCGAAAAACCGGTATTTAAACTTGTGAATACCGGTATTACAAAATTGTACAAAGGGCTCAAAATACCGGTATTGCAACCCCTACTCCCAGTACTAAAAATAGTTAGATTGGTAATTTAAAGCTTAATTTTTAAAATACAACTGACAGCAAAGTGATAAAAATTTACCATTCATAGTTACACGTTTTTAAAATTAATCACACTAATTTTGTATCAACCGGTGTAAGGAGCAGACGAGTCAATTGAGCACTCTTAGCATTGCTACTGATTTCATCTTTAAGTTAAGTATTGAATCAGGAAGAAAAATTTAAGTTAGCAATTCACACTGGCGTAGCTAGGCCCGTATTAAAATTCTTTCGGGGGTCCCTTTTTTAAAGATAAATAAAAATTATCACACATATACAAAATTTATTTGAATGTCTTAAAATATTTACACACATATATACGTAAAAAAAAACTTTATTAATTAAGAGAATTGGGTACTTTTGTGTTTAATAGGTACTTTTCTCGATTTTTTTTCTGCAAATGTATTTATGATAATATCCATAGCAGAAGATGATTCTAGTTTTTCCAGTTCTTCAGTTTCTATCGACAATATTGCTAAGTCTGATAATCGGTCTTGCCCTATAGAAGTTCTAAGATAGTTTTTAATAATTTTTGGTTAAGAGAAGCTTCTTTCAGCTGTTGCACTTGTAACTGGACGAGTTAAAAATAGCAGGCATGCTATTATAATTTCCGGAAGCGAGGTTATCGAAATTAATAGTAATTCTGCGAGCTCTTTGATTGAATGAATTTTTTGAATTTCGGATTTTAAACAACCTTTTAAAGAAATTAACTGTTCATAGATACCGAGTGTTATGTCCTTATTGTATTCATTAGCTAGTTTTGTGGCCTGCTCTTTTATTTCTTTATTTGAAAAGGATAAGAGTTTATCTAGTTGTAAAATTTTGAAAATATTATTGAGATCATGTAGACTCCGAAATCTTTGTCGGGTTTGGGATATCAACACATCTAGACAGCAATAACATACATTAACTTCGAAACACGATTCCGTGTCTGAAACTCTTTGATCTACTAACCCGTCAAAAAAGAGCTCGATTCGCTATCGTCTTACATTTTTTTGAAAAAGATGTTACACCCCATCTCTTAGCTAGATCTTCAGACTCGTTTAACAAAGAACTGAATGAATTTAGTTTCTGATTGCTACCAGTTCGTTCAGAAGATTATTCAGCAGAATACTAGCTTTTTGTAGGTCATTTTTTTTCATGCTATAGGGCTTTAGAAATGGGATCTATGATTTTAAAAATAACCAAGAAAAAAAGGTTACAAACACTATAAAATCATAGCTCTCGAATACAGTAATTATATTCTTACATTCGTCACGTTCGTCTTTTTTAGTTCAAATTAAACTTAGGTTACTTAAAGTTTTCGTTGTTAGAGAGTAATTTTTTTTTCGAATAAGGCATCATTTCTTGATGACCATCTAGTAGGGCATACTTTTTTAAGGGTTATTTTATATTTTTCGGAAGAATACATTGCCCAGAGCGTGTTGCGCTATTGCCAAAAAAAGTATGTATTTTTTCAAAGTAATCGAAAAATTATAACACTTTGGGAATGTGTTTTGTAGCATCATTTAAAAATAAATTGAATGAATATGCTACACAATGAACATAATTGGCATTGGGTGCATGCTCTTTTATAAGGGTTTCTAACCCTCCATATACTCCCAACATAACATTTGCTCCACCATAACCCTGATCCCAACATTTAGAGAAATCAATTTTATATTTTTCGATTGTATTTGAAATTTTAGTTTTAATCCCTTGGGCAGTGCAATCGGCTACTGACATAAATCCCACAAAGGACTTCCAGATTTTAATTTTTTTAGGTACATCATCCTTTTCTTTTATCTTAATATATCGAAACACTACAGAAAGTTGATCAGTTTTTGAAAGATCTTGTATAGTATCCATAATAATTGTCAGAAGTGGAGCTTTTTTAATTTTCATAACAATATCTTCTCTAACTTTGGTTCCAAGGAAATTATTTCATTTTGAATGATGGGAATTCAATAATTTATTTCCCCCTTTGGCTTCAAGAGAAGTTCCTTTAAAACAGAATCATAATTAGACAGCAAGTGTACAATTGATATGAATTTTCCGGATTTGGAATCATGGCCTCTTAAAGGTAAATTGCAAGCCGCTGAAGCAATAATAACATTAATTATTCGATGCAATACGTTTCCCCAAAAAATAAATTTACTATTGATTTCACTATCTAATTGAGTGTCAACTGTATTTCCGTGAAGCCAATTGTTATAAGACAGAGCCGAATTAATATGCTGAAGTGAATTCTCATGGACAGTAATACACTGCTGGCCACCGTAAATGCAACACCCTGCAGGAAGTATGCAAATAACATGAAATTTACAACATGCATTAGCGGAGGTGAGATGTGCAAATGATTAGAATTTCAGCGCAGACATACATCACGCGCGCCTGTGGCGCCACCTCAAAGCGCTATTTAAGGCTTGGAGATTTCGACGATTTCAAGTCCGGCAATTGTGTTTTTCTTGTGGGGTTTTCAAAAAACGATCAGTTATGCCTCGTAGAAAACAGCGATCAGCTTTAGATCAAGTATCCGAGTTCAACAGAGAAGTTCAACGAGATTGTGGATTATCTTTCAGGGAAATCGGGAGTCGTGTTGGACGAAACCAAACAACAATAATGCGGATATGTGACCGTTGGATGCAGGAGGGTATGACGGACCGACGTGGTCGATCGCATCCACCTCAGTGCACCACTTCACGGGAGGATAGTCAAATTGTGCGCATGGCAGTGACGGATCGCTCAGTCACATCACGAACCATAGCACAGCACATTGAGTCTGTAACGCATCATTCAGTGTCTGCGCGTACCATTCAACGCCGTTTACAGCAGAGTGGTCTGTCCGGAAGACGTCCATTGCTTGGTCTACCCTTGACGCAGAACCACAGACGTCTCCGCCATCAATGGTGCGATGAAAGAAGGATGTGGGCTGCAGAATGGAATGAAGTTGTCTTTACTGACGAGTCACGCATCTGTCTGCAATACCACGATGGTCGGATTCGAGTCTGGAGACACCGTGGAGAGAGGATGCTGAACAGCTGCGTTATGCACCGCCACAGTGGTCCTACACCGGATATTATGGTATGGGGCGGTATTAAATATCACTTTCGCACTCCTCTAGTACGCATTGCCGATACTTTAAACTGCCAGCGCTACATCTCTGAGGTGTTGGAGCCAGTTGTCCTTCCTTACCTTCAGGGCTTGGCCACAGCCATATTTCAACAGGACAATGCGCGACCACACGGGACACGAATTGTCCAAAGGTTCTTCGTCAATCACCAGATTGAACTGCTTCCCTGACCGGCTCGCTCTCCGGATCTTTCAACGATAGAATGCATGTGGTCCATGTTTGCTCAACGATTGACCCAGATTACACCCCCAGCTGCCACACCAGATTAACTTTGGCAACGTGTGGAAGCTGCTTGGTCTGCTGTACCCCAAGAACACATTCAAAGTCTCTTTGAATCAATGACGAGGCGTGTGGCAGCGGTGATCTCCAACAATGGCGGCTACTCTGGCTACTGATTCTGGCAAGAACCACGCTTCACAGAAGTCTAAAAATTTAATCATTTGATACTTGGTCAAAAAAAACATGTTATCTACAAAATAAATTGTGTTGTGCTATCTCTTGTCTTTCTTGGTGTTGCATTTATGGTGGGCAGCAGTGTAGTTTGTGTAAAATTGCTTCTAACGGAAACACCATTAACCCATGCTGAGGAATACGTTTTGCATTGACGATCTACTAACAACCAAAAGAAGAGGCAATATGGTTTGTTTAAAATAACTGAATAACACAACCATGGTCTTAATATTTTTATGCCGGCCTTGTTCAAATATGAATAATGAAAATGTGAAAAGCATCGGTTTGATAGTAGATTCTTTGGAAATGGTCCTTGAGGCTTATATATATGAATGGGCCCAGTTTGAAAATTATTTTTCTTTCGGATTCTGTAAGGATGTCACCAAAATAAAGTCTATCTGAAGAAGATATATTTATTAAATCTTCACATTCCTTAGAATATTTGTTGTATTCTACTTCTGCTGACTCTGATAGACCATGTGCTTCAGAAGATTCTAAAAATATAATAAAATTAAATTGCTTCATATTCTGGGTCATCAGGCAACCTACAAAAATAATCATTCGAGTCCTATTAATTGTTTCTTATTGAAATTAAGACATTGTGAGAAATTAAATATAGAAGTCTCGATAAATATTCTTATTTTTAATGCGAATACTCTAACATGCACAAATATTGTAATTAATACATTTTTATTCTTAAATTATTTTTCTGTTATTTGTTAACTGACATTGTATAAGTTCATTCGAATACAATTAACAAACGTAGCAAATACACATAACTCAAGTGTCTTTCTTGTAGATGGATTCTATATATTGTGAAACATTCTTATATGTAACATGAATATTCTTATTCATTCATGAATATTCATACATATAACGTAACTTTATATATTACAATATATAAAAATATTACAAATTACACTATTTCGTCTAAAGGCTAGACAGTACTCTTTTTCAAAAAACTTTTGGGAGGCAGTAATATGAAAAGAAATTTATGGTTCATTTTCAGATTATAGTATTAAATTGATTCTCAAAATAAGAAGTCAGTTTGTCAAGCCATTATTTTAATAACAATGTTATAAAGTTTTTTAATCTTGTATAAACTACTCAATTGTTAAATTTATTTATTTTAAGTAATTTTTTTCTTAAATTATTAGGAACAAAAGTAGTATTGAAGTAAAAATTGATTTCAAGGCCAATTTTTATTAAATAATTATTAAAAACCACAACAAGGGTATATATTTTCAAATCCGTAATAACTTTTGTAAGCAATAATCTATGAAACACTAATCACATGAAACGATTAAAAAATTTTAAAAATTGGGCATTTTATGAGTTTGAAAAACTTAAATTCTTAATTTTTTAAGTAGTGAAATAAGCTGGTCAAACTGAGAGACTTTTTGCTTTCAAAAAATCAACGTAATATAATTAGATAAAGCATGGATTATTTTTTCTGTTACTGTATCCAAAAATTTTTTTGAAAAAGGGTACTATTTAGTTTTTAAAAACAAAGTGACATATGCCAATTTAAAAACAAAAACAACTCAATTACTGGAAATTATTTGTTAGGTCTGGTTGTACATTTTTTCTTGTTTTAAAAATTCTTATTTTTCAATTCTGCGGCTGAAATATAGTCAAATACTTTTATAACCTGAAAAGTTTGTGGAATGTCTAACACAACAATCTTGTGATTTTTTGTTTTAAATTCACATATTTTTAAAAATAGTGTTATTCATTATTAAATTGTATAAAAGTATTTGTGTTTTGTCTACACCAGATACATTTTTAATTTAATTGTGAATGGATATTTTATGTGACTATTCATTTATATATACACTCACTTCCAAAAGTTAAGCACGAAGATGTAAAATGCAAAAAAATCAACAAATACTGCTTTGAATGACACAAAATTTGGCAGTAAAGTAACATATATATTTATACATAAAACAAAATCAATAATTATATACAGAAATGAAAACTATTAAATTTTTGTAAGTTATCAGATAATGTCATAATGAAGACAGAGTTATGTATACAGTGAAAATAAACAGCATAAAATGAAAAAAAAGGACATTAATAGGGTATGTGATCCACCCTCATCTGTATGCAAAGTTTACACCTTCTGACTATGCTTTCAATTAGGTGGTCAACCACCGCAGAACTAAGCAATCGCCATTCTTCTTGTAGAGCAGTTTCCAGCTCAATAAGAGTGGCTGGAGGTGGGAAACGTGAAGATACAGCACGGCCGAGAGCATCCCAAAGATTTTCAATGGGATTAAGGTCGGGCGAATATGCTGGCCACGCCATACGCGCAATCCCTTCACTCTCCAGGTAATCATCGACGATGTAAGCTCTATGGGGACGTGTGTTATCGTCCATTAAAACAAAAGTAGGGCCAACTGCTGCAACGTACAATCTCACAATGGGTTCTAGGACTTCACCTCGATACCGGACAGCCGTCACAGAACCCCGTTTAAAGATGTGCAGGTCGGTGCGGTATCCTAATGAAATCCCTGCCCACACCTCGGAATGCGTGATATTCGGTGATGATTTGGGGCTGATTGCGAGTTCCTTGTTTACGCCATATCCTTATACTCTTGTCATCTGGCTCCAGAGCAAATCTTGACTCATCAGTAAACATGACATTGCCCCAGTCAGACACAGTCCAATTGCCATGTTCCCGGCACCACTTTAATCGTGCCCCTCTTGACTGGACGGATAGAGGAACACAAACTCG
>BMAV01010127.1:23173-37715 GCA_019973955.1 Trichonephila inaurata madagascariensis | reverse complement strand
ACAGTAGCTGCAGATATAGTCTTACCAATGGACTCTGTAACTATAGATGTCACACGTGTGGAGGTCGCTCTGCGATTCCGCTTGGCTACAATAGCAATATATCGATCTTCTGCGAGGGTCGTAACCCTTGGGCGACCGCCTACGGGCCTTCGGTTAACTTTCTGTGTGGTTTGGAATGGTTTCCATAAACGTGAAATTACAGAATGATGAACGCCGAAGAAAAGAGCAACATCTATGATCGACTGTCCTGCTTCAATGCGCCCCACAGCACGCCAGCGCTCAGAATCTTCCATTCATTTTCTGGAAGTCATAGAAACACGTATGTCTTGAAAACAAATTGTACGAAAGTTTTAAACGTCTTCTATCAGCACTTACAATCAACTTCTGTAACCCTTCATAAAGCTGGCTTCTTATAAGACTGCCCTTTTGCATATTTCTTGACATGAAAGCACGATTGGCTGTTACCTAACATATTTGCATACTTCCATCTACCTCTGCAGCGAATTGCACACTCTTCAATTCTGATTGGCTTCCAGAAATTAGCATTTTCCTCACCGTGCTTAACTTTTGGAAGTGAGTGTATTATTGTATTCTTTCAATCTAATTTGCATTTCATTGTGCTGTAAAAATAAAATTCATTTCATCAATGCCTAAATATTTATTAATCAAAAACTCATATTAACTCTCTAATACGAGATAAGCAATGGTTCAAACAAGTAAACTTTCTTACAAGTATTTTGGAACCACCTATTTATAGATAAATCATATGTAATTCAGTAAGAAGAAAAATATATTTAAAACTGAGGATAATTAAATTGCATTTCTGAAAATTACTCTATCTTTCCTGATGAAACATTCCCTTAATATTGTATAAATTTAAAAAATTAGATCAACATATAAAAGGCACTTTATATGAAGAAAAAAAAATATTGAATGCGCTATTAAAAATTGTAATGTACATTTTAAATATAGTTCATCCTCGCATTAATTTTAGTTTGTGATCCTAGTGTCGTATACCCATGCTTATTTAGTGTGTGTTATTTTCAGAAAAATTACACTTTTTTTGAATTATACATTAATATAAGTAATTTTTTTTAACTTAATAGTGAAATAGTATTTTCTTTTTTATTTTATCTTAAGTCATTTCTAAAAATATTTCGAAACACTTTTAAAGAATAATTAGTAAGTAAATCAGACAGTCAAAGATGGAGAATGATATTTTATTAGAATAATTTCAAACATCTTTAAATGCTTTATAATATTGTAAAGTATTTATAAGCCACATATTGTAAAAATAAAATTCATTTTCGTCAAATAATTGATCGACAAAAAAATAAAAAATATTCAATGCTATTCTAAAAAATAAGAATCAAATTATAAACTTATCGCTGATAATGTAGCTATTAAAAAAATATAAACTAGCCCATTCACATTTCTTTTACGGATGTTTAAAATGCTGCTAAATTTGAATAGTTGCCATTACTTTTAATCTTTTGGAATCAACTTATAAAATGATAAATATCAATGTTAATACATAAAATCCCAATTTGTATTTTAAAACAATGAGTTACATTAAAGCATAAATGAGTAAATAGTAATGCAATCATAATAGTTTCAAAAAAAGTACCTAAAAAAAAACAAAATAATTTATAACTTATCTGACAAGTTGTTCTGATTTGACAGATGGCTTGTACTTCACTCTCTTCTTCATTTCTGCTTTTACAAGGCCTTGAATAAAAAAGTAATCATTCACTAAGCAATCAGGCTCAATAAATGATATTTTGTTCACGAATTTATCGTCGAATAATTTTAATCCTTTCGACACATTCGCAGCAACACTTGGATTTCCAATGGCATTGGAAAACTTCGCACTATAATACAATATCTAGTGGAAGTTAAATTTTTTCAAAAGAAGCGGTTTCGAACCTGTACTGGGAGACATTCTTGTGAAAAAATATGAAATAAAGAACTACAAAATTAATTAATAACTAAGAGCTACATCTAAGTGTATCAAGAACTATAAATAAATATCCCAGCTAACACTAACCAGATAATACACTGCTGACCACCGTAAATGCACCACCAAGAAAGACAAGAGGTAGCACAACAAAATTTATTTTGTAGATAACATGTTGACCAAGTATCAAATGATTAAATTTATAGACTTCTGTGAAGTGTGGTTCCTGCCTGAATCAGTAGCCGCCATTGTTAGAGATCACCGCTGTCACACGCCTCGGCAATAATTCAAAGAGACTTTGGATGTGTTATTCGGGTACAGCAGACCAAGCAGCTTCCACATGTTACCAAAGTTGATCTGGTGTGGCAGCTGGGGGTGTAATCTGGGTCAGTCGTTGAGCAACCATGGACCACATGTTTTTTATCGGTGAAAGATCCGGAGAGCGAGCCGGTCAGGGAAGCAATTCAATCTGGTGATTGACGAACCTTTGGACAATTCGTGCCCCGTGTGGTCGCGCATTTTCCTGTTGAAATATGGCTGTGGCCAAGCCCTGAAGGTAAGGAAGGACAACTGGCTCCAACACCTCGTAGATGTAGCGCTGGCTGTTTAAAGTACCGGCAATGCGTACTAGAGAAGTGCGAGAGGGATATCCAATACCACCCCATACCATAATACCCTGTGCAGGACCAGTGTGGCGGTGCATAACGCAGCTGTTCAGCATCCTCTCTCCACGGTGTCTCCACACTCTGTGTTGTAGACAAATGCGTGACTCGTCAGTAAAGACAACTTCATTCCATTCTGCCGCCCACAGCCTTCTTTCATCGCACCATTGGCGGTGGAGACGTCTGTGGTTCTGCGTCAAGGGTAGACCAAGCAATAGACGTCTTGCGGACAGACCACTCTGCTGTAAACGGCGTCGAATGGTACGCGCAGACACTGAATGATGCGTTACAGACTCAATGTGCTGTGCTATGGTTCGTGATGTGACTGAGCGATCCGTCACTGCCAAGCGCACAATCTGTGTGTCCTCACGTGAAGTGATGCACTGAGGTGGATGTGATTGACCACGTTGGTCCGTCGTACCCTCCTGCATCCAACGGTCACATATCCGCCTTACAGTTGTTTGGTTTCGTCCAACACGACTACCGATTTCTCTGAACGATAATCCACAATCTCGGTAGGCCACTATCCTTCCTCTGTCGAACTCGGATACTTGATCAAAAGCTGATCGCTGTTTTCTGTGAGACCTAACTGATCATTTTTTGAAAAACCACAAGAAAAATTCAAGTGCCGGACTTGAAATCGTCGAAAACTCAAAGCCTTAAATAGCGCTTTGAGGTGGCGCCACAGGCGCGCGTGATGATGTGTGCGCTGAAATTCTAATCATTTGCATATCTCATCTCCGCTAATGCATGTTGTAAATTTCATGTTATTTGCATGTTTCCTTCAGGGTGTTGCATTTACGGTGGCCAGCAGTGTACTAACGAAGCAGACGAATACCTGATTAGATAAATAAATTAGAATAAAACAAAAATTATATAAGAGTTGTTAAAAATATTTTCTAACAAATATATATACTAGAATAATGCAAAAAATACAATGATATCATATATTTTTAATTAGATAAAATTAAGACACAAGAATGTCATCAACATACATATAGGAAAACCCACGTTATGAATAAACACGCGGGGGTATTGCCGCCGGAAACACGGGATTACTTACTTGGCGTCTGCCTATCGTGCAAGTACTCCATTGGATGGAAACAGGAGAAAAGTCGGAACTCGACTCCGCTGAAATAACAATAACGCTCGGTGATATAAAAAGGCAACAGGGGTAAAACAATTATGAATTTTCAGGCTTTTAATTAATATCTCTTTAACTAATTCCAATATCGGAATATAAATGGTAGAAACGGATTTCTCTGATCATTCCCGATCTTTTGGTACCTTCCGTGAGTTTCTGCGTCGTGCGGTTTGTGAGAAAATAGATGTACATACAAAGCGACCGACATACATACGTTTGCTTACCTACGAATTATAATAGTGTAGATTATATACAATAATTATTATTAAATCATACTATACGAATATTACATGTAATTACTATTAAATTATATTATAAGACTAGCTGGTATACCCCTTTTTCGCACGGGGGAATTTAAAAATTAAACAATGCAGACTGAAGGATAAAGAAGTTTTTTTAATGAGTTAATTTTACAGGAATTGTGTAAATTAAACAAAAAAAAAAGGGCATTTTGCATATCTCAGCTAAACAAAAAAACCGTGTTCGCTAAATTTTAAGTCCTTAGATATATCTAATAGCTTTCCACGTGGAATTTAACAAAAAAAATGTTTATTCACTTCGCAGAGTTAACGAAAACTTAATAGTTATGTATTCTACGTAAAGAAATACCTATGCTATAAGTATAATGTGATTCTTCTACTTTGTGAATCTATGTTTCTTTTTTGTTTTATTTATTTTTTTCCTTCGTTTTTTGTTGAGCAAGGGGTGAAAGGGACGCATGACCTTCGACACTGTCGATGGGGTGAGGACTAAAATCATTAGGATCAAAATAGGTCTAAGTAGCAGTAGGGTGAAACGCGAACACAAAGGAAGCCGCAAGGAAGGGCTGAAAAGGGCGCATGACCTTTGACAATGCAGTTAAGGACTGTAAAATCATTAGGATCAAAGGACATGAACGGGAAATGTCGCGAGTGGCAGCAACCTAATCAAACAGAAAAGTTTGATATAACTGCTAGAAATCGTTGAGACAGAAGGCTCACGAAATAAAATAGTCCCTATTGAATAAAAATAATCCCTATTGAAATAAATAATCCCTATTTGAATCGGATATTGCTCACTATTTCATTGGTTTTAATTTTATTTTCTCGGAACCCTATTTCTTTTTTTTCTAAAATAAAAGTAGCCTAAGTTACTTCTTAAGACATTAGCTATCTGCCAATGAAAGTTCCGTCAAAATTGGTCCAGCCGTTTCAGAGATTAGCCGGAATAAACAGACAGATCGACAGACAAAAATTTTAAAAACTGATTTTTTCTTATAAGTACCGTATATACTTTTAAATGTATTTAGTAAAAAGCTGTTAATTTCAAATTACAAACAGACACTTCATTTTTATTTATATGTATAGATTACTAGCTGCATGGCCCGACGCTGAACGGGCTTTCTCTACTTTTATAAATTTTCCCTTTCCTTCACAAAATTAGCACTTCTAATATTCTTTTTCAATATGACTCCCCCCGCCCCCTCATCTTAGCATGGCCTTATTCGGGCTTTTACCGAGTGTAAAACTTAAAATTCCCTGTTTTGAAATTTTTTCGATTCTTTTCTTTGACAGACAGGTTTATTTCCCCCGGCGTTGCACGAACATTTTTATATGAATAACATATATTGTCATGGAAATTCCTCTCCCCCTCTCGCTATCAGCTCTTCCTGGTGTGTGTGTGTGTGATTTCTATATTAACGTCCCCCAGGGGGCAGTTTTTCCAATCTGGCGCTCGGAAAGTTCAAAAATGAAATTGCGCGAAATAAAAAAAAAAACAACCCACTATTTATGGTCCTCATAGGTTCTCTAGCCATGTGGGAAACAGTTTTCGTCAGTACGCAAATGGAAATATTCTACAATCGGCGGCTTAGATCGGTGTTGAAAAGGGAGCTATGGAAGCAATAAATTGTCCAATGTGGTTTCCTTCCAACTGCATTTAAATGAATGCACTTATATTTAAGTTTTTGTAACCACGCCTCCTTGCCACATCTTCTAAACCAATCAGGTGACTCTTATCCATCAAGGCCCAGCCACATCAGGATACGGGATGGAGGAACGCTTCGCGTTCCATTTCCCAGTAACGACCAGCGACCGATGTTTCAAGTCACAAGTTTTCAGTTCTGCCCAGTGCATGCAATGTTGCAGTTTGGCTTTTTTGAGCTCTGGTTGTGTGGTATTCCAATTATAAAGTTTATACGTAGGTAACATGTATACAGTCTGTGTAATTAATGTATATAACTGTGTTTTATGAGTGAATAAACTGTGTTCTATAAATTAACCAGCATTTCATCATTCCTGGATTTTATTAGATTTTATTTCAAATGATGATTACGCAACATTTGTGGCGAGCCTGCCAGGATGATGAATCAGTGACCTTCGCTAACATCTTTTACGCTCTCGCTGGATATTAAGAGTTGAGGAATGTGTAGCCCACAACACAGTTATTAGGAATCGAAAGTGTTTGACAAATAGTTTCATAATGAATGATTTAAAGCAAAAACGCGTTACTGTAAGAGGAGCGTTTACGAAAAGCGCAAATAATTTAGAAGCTTTATTATCGTCAGAATTAAGTGATATAAAATTTGACGAAATTGAAGTTATATTGGAACAATTATCAGAAAAGTTTAAGCAACTTAAGGAGTGTGATGATCAAGTGCTTGATTTACTACAGCAAGAAAAATGCAGTCAAGATATTTACGAAAAGGAATACCTATCATACGAAAAGTTCGAGGATCGATTTATTGCTTTGAAAACGAGAGTTAATAGAAAAATAACTAAAGCGTTTTCAAGCGAGGATACGTCATCGAAAAATTCACATTTTACTGAATCGGCTGCTCAGTTTAAATTGCCGGAAATTGAGCTGCGAAAATTTGACGGAAATCCGAAAGAATGGTTAAATGTTTGGTCCCAGTTTGAAAAAATATGCGAGAACAATAGGATTGAGCAAAGTGAAAAATTCCAATATCTTATCCAGTCTACAGTTGTGGGTTCAAAACCCAGAGAAATCGTCGAAAGTTTTCCGCCGACCGCTGAGAACTATCCCAAGGCAGTGGAATATTTAAAAGAAAGATTCGGTAGTTTATATTCGAGAATTATTAGGCCTAGTGAGAAAGGAAAGGAAAGACACAGACCTTCCCTCTCTACGATAAATTGCAAACACAACTGATGGCTTTGGATTCACTCGGTGCGTTACAAAAGAAAAATACGCTGATATAATTTTCCCTCAGGTGGAATCATGTTTGCCTAGTGAAATTCTAAAAGCTTGGGAACGCTCCAAATTTACTGCGCATCCCGAAATTACTGGTAAGAATGATTTAGATTCATTAAGTTTTTGAAACATGAAGTGGAATCCGAATTAAGAATAAAATTAGCGCGCAATACTTTTATTTCTGAAAAGTTAAGTAAACGAAATTCTAAAAGTTACGAAGGTAAAAAAAATTTCAATGCCTACTGCTACAGAACTGTTGAGCACGCATAAACATACGTATAGCAAAGATCAATCTAAGAATTTTAAAAGGAATGAAAGTTGTGTTTTTTGTGAGAAATCTCACATCCGTCTCCAAGTTGTAAGGATAGTTCTACAACTAAGATGTCTTTAAAGGATAAAAAAAAAACCCATTGTGAAGAATAAAAAGGTTTGCTTTGTTTGTCTTAAAGGAGGACATAGAGCAATTTCTTGCAAATCCAATGTAAGATGTTTTGCTTACCAGAACCGCGCGGCACTTCCCAATTCTTTGGCTTCGAACCTTGATCGTAATTATCCAAACAATACGAATAATACGAAAGTTGAAGAAACTGTAACCAACGCTTTAAGTAACCATGTTCGTAATTCAGATGTATACCTTCAAACTCTAATCGTGAGATTGCATAACGGTACGAAAGAAATGTTAGTCAGAGCAATTTCTGATACAGGCAGTATGAAATCTTACATTAGTTCTGATATTGTTAAAAGTATGAATTATATATATAAATCTAAGAATGTGTGTGAAGTTAATTTAAAGCAATCATTGTTTGGTGGTATAGAAAGTGTTGAAAATGTATATAATAATTATGTTGTAGAATTAAGTAATGTGTTGATGGTGGATATAGGTGTAAATTTGAAGTACTTGGCCAGGAACGCATTTGTTCTGAGATTGACCAACTCCCATCTGGTCCGTGGTTAAATGAACTTACAATACACGATATTCAACTTACTGATTTGGAAATAAACTTTGATAAGGAAATAAAGTTATTAATTGGGGCTGATGTTGGAGAAAACTGTTGACGGGAAAAGTCAAAACTTTTAAATCTAATTTGACAGCTGTACACACTCGGTTGGGTTGGACGGTTTTAGAGAAGTTTTTTGGCACTGAGCAAACCGTTAATAGTCATTCTTACATAATATCTTCATTGTTTGTACAAAATCTGTGTATAAGTGATTTCTGGAAGTAAGAAGTGTTGGGATCCTACGCAGCGCAAATCTAAAATCGAGTTAGAAGAGGAAACTATAATAGGTATTTTAATGAAGCTCTTAGTGTTAACTCGGAAGGTAGATACGAAGTCGCGTTGCCGTAGATAGTAGATAATTCCTTCTTACCTGAGAATAAAATGTTGGCTGAAAAAAAGTTTGTGAGAAGAAAATTAGTAAGCACTGGTAAGGTAGAGGCTTACAACGGAGTTTTTAAAAATTGGTTGTCCCTTGGTATAGTTGAAAAGGTTCTGAACACTATTTGCCGCATAGACCTGTTTTTAAGGAAAACAGTACTAAGAGTTTAACTCAAATTCGCATTCCGCAGGTTCTCCATCGTTAAATAACTGGACCAAACCGGATCGAAATCATTCCAACGATTCTTAATCGATTCCGTAAGAACTGCATAGCCGTTATTTCAGATATAGAAAAAAAGCGTTCTTACAAATTTCAATAAGGGAAAAGGATCGCAATTTTTTGCGTTTTCTGTGGTTCGTAAAAGATGCCCCTGAGCAAGTTGAGGGTTACAGACATCGAAGGGTGGTTTTTGGTTTAACTTGTAGTCCATATCTGTTAGCCGCTACGCTGCAATACCATTTAAGTAATGTTCCCGAGAATTTAAGTTGCACAGCAGAAACGCTTAAAAGCGCATTTTACGTTGATAATTGTGTAACTAGCCTAAATTCTGAGTCAGAAATGAAAAAGTATATCCTAGAATAACAAATGATTATGACTACAGGCCATTTTAATTTAAGAGGGTGGAGATCTAATTTAAAAGGGGTGCTCCCTGAGGATGATTCGTCGACGGAAGAAAATATTTCAGTTTTGGGTTTAGAATGGCATACGGACTCAGATACGTTATCTTGCAAAATACAGCTAACTATAGAACCAGATAAACCTGTTACAAAAAGATTAGTTTTTTGGCTGTTGTTCATCAGGTTTCCGATCCGATAGGTTTTACCGCACTCGTGATGTTGATACCCAAGTTGATTTTACAAGAAATGAGGGATTTAAAACTTAAGTGGGACGAAATTCTTCCAAATGACTTAAGGAAATTTGAAACGTGGTATCAACAATTAAATGCCTTATCGGAGATAAAATTACCAAAAGGGTTAAATATTTCTCCAACTGGCGTTTCATTGAGTTAACACATTTTTGTGACACAATCATGTGTTTATTTAAGAGTGGTTAGGAGTAATGAAGTAATAGTTAGTTTAGTGCACGCAAGAGAGAAGCACAGTAGCACCGTTGAAACTCCTAACTATACCCCGTCTAGAACTCCCTTCCTGTTTAATCGGAGCCAGATTACTGTCGTCTGTTATCCAAGATCTCCAACTTTACTATGTAAATATTTTTTGTTGGACTGATTCAACTACCGTTTTGTGTTGGATACAACGAGATCAAAGTTGGGGAACTTTTGTACAAAACCGCGTACGAGAAATACGCTCTCTTACGTCCCCCGTCGTTTGTCGACACATTCCCGGAATTTTCAATATCGCCGACGTGGCTTCTCGAGGGTGTTCTGTGGAACAGTTGTTAAAACAAAGATGGTGGGAGGGATCAGTTTGGTTGCAGGAGAGTGAGGAAAACTGGCCAAAATTTAAAAACCATCCAGATGAGGGGTTGGTTAACTCAGAGATGCGTAAAACTATTGTCACATTTCATTAGCTAAAACAGATAACAGTGTGTGGTGGGTATTATAAATATTTTTCATCTATAAGAAACGCATGTTAGCATGGATAGTTAGATTTTACTTAAAAATACGAAAGACTACTTTTGATTGCTCAGAGAATTTGTCAGTTGCTGAACTTGAAAGAGCTGAGATAGAGCACTTAATGCTGTTGATTCAAAAGGAATCATTTAAAGGTATGAATGATGACAAAATAATCAAATTAAGTCCTATAGTTGATAGTAATGGACTAGTTGGAGCTAAAACTAATGTTGCTTATCGAGATGATACTAATGACTTTAGGTTTCCTATCATTTTACCATCAGTTGTTAAATTATTGATAATGAATGAACATATTGATTTACTACATGCTGGTACTTCAAAGTTAATGTCACATTTACGCGAAAAGTACTGGATTATTAAAGATCGCAAGACTATTCGAAATTGCATCCGAAAATGTGTTAAGTGTCAAAGATTTACGTCTAAAAGATGTGATGCAAATCCAGGAATTTTGCTGAACAATAGAGTACGTGAAGCAGCTATTTTTGAAATCGTAGGAGTTGACCTGGCCGGTCCACTTTACCTTAAGTCTGGTAAAAAGGCCTACATTGTCCTCTGTACTTGTGCAGTGTATATAGAGCCATCCTTTTAGACATCTTTAACAACAGAGACCTTTTCCATTCATTAAGACGTTTCATCGCCCGACGTGGAAGACCATTTATTCAGATAATGGGACAAATTTCAGAGGAGCTGAAAGGCTTCTACATGAGCTTCCCTGGGATAAGTTACTTTCAAAAGTTTCGGAACTTAAAATTCAGTGGAAGTTCAGTCCTCTAACCGCCGCCTGGTGGGGTGAGCGGTGGGAACGCTTAGTGCAAATGGTGAAACAAATTTTACGCAAGATTCTAGGCCGTGCTTCACTTAATTACGAAGAGCTTCTCACAGTGCTATGTGACTGTGAAAGAATTATCAATGCAAGACCTCTTACGTACGTATCCGACGACGTTCGTGACTCTTTTCGCCTTTAACTTCAGAAATGTTTCTGAGAGAAAAATTAAGCAAGAGAGGTAAGTACATCCAGAGTATAAGAAATCAACTCAGAAAACGATTTCGATCTGAGTACTTGGGACGGCTACGTCATCAGTTTGTAAAAAACCGTCGAATTAAGCCATTGAAAGTAGGAGAAATAGTTCTTCTGGAAGACGTTAACAAGAAACGAACTTTTTGGGACTTAGCCCGTGTAGAAAAACTGATTCCTGGTCGAAATGGACAGATAAGACTTGCTGTTATTAAAACTGCAAATTCGGAATTCTCTTGAGACCTGTTCAGAGATTATTCCGCCTAGAGATGGACAGTACTGTGTTAAGTGTTGCTGATGACTCAACTTCAGTTATAACAAGGAGTGATAGACTGGTAAAACCACCAGTCCGTCTGTAAAATTTAAAATTTTAAGCTAGCTTTAATACTTGACTAGCTGCATGGCCCAACGTTGCACGGGTTTTCTCTACTTTTATAAATTTACCCTTTCCTTCACAAAGTCAGCACTTCCATTATACTTTTTCGAAATAACTTTGAACTTTTTTGTTTCTTTTCCCTCTGCTCAGCCCGGCATTGCACGGGCTTTTATCGAATGTATAACTTAATTTCCTCTTTTCTTCATGATGCCAGCCCTTTTGTGTGGGTGTGTACGCGTACGATGTGAGTGATTGCTATAATGATGTCATTAAGATTTCCTTTTTCGAAATTTTTTGACTTCTTTTTACTGTCAGACAGTTTTCTTTCCCCTTCATTTGCCCCCTGCGTTGCATGAACGTTCTTTAATGTATAACATATTGTCATGGAAATTCCCCTTCTCCTCTGGCTGACAGCACTTTCTGTTGTGTGTATGTATGATTTCTATATAAACGTCATTACAATTCCCTTTTTCGAAATTTCTTCCACATCTTCCCATTGTCAGACACGTTTCTTTTATCTCTCTATAGTCCGGCGTTACAGTGGCTTTTTTTTTTTTTATTAGAGCGAGGCCGGCGGGCTCCGCCCATTATTTATAAATGATGAATGAAAAATCTTACAGATAGCTATTGATATGATTTTTTTTCTGATCGTTTGAATGTTTAATTAAACATATGTAAGTGTAAAAAAAAAAAACTAATATATATATATGTAGGGAAAAGCTTATATATATACATGTTCACATTCACTAAAAAAAACACTCAAAACATTCGAAAACAAAAGAATACTGTCTGATAAAAATATTTTAGTATTTTATTATAATTTTATTTTTCAATCCACTGTGTTTAATAAATCATTTAACCCTTTATTGACCGACGGTACTTATAAGTACCACTCACTTTAAAATTACATAGAATAACAGCTTTTACGAATACTCTGACGATACTTGGCAGGAATATTCTTTAAAATCCACTCTTCCAAGATATATGGAAGCACAGGTTCTATGATGAGTATTTTAGCGGTGAAGGCGAATAGTTTTAAGCAGAAATTGCGTTTTCAGCGGATAGCGAAGATTACCATTTTTGTTCAGAAAAAATAGTTAATGTCAAAAGGTAAGACTCATATTTTTTTTTGGTATGTTAATGAAGTCCTTAGAAAACGATTTAACTATTTATTTTAAGTGGACAGTGTGTGTAATTAATTTTACAGTTGAATATCTTTAATTAATTAATTAGCTCTAACTAATTAAATTTCCCAAAGTTGAGTATTTTGTTTATGTGTATCCCTTAGTTTTCAATGCAGTGATTCAAAATAAATATTGCATTAAAAAAACTGCAGTAAATCATAATGCGGTCTATAAAGGATTATAAACATGTATCTGAAGAAAAAAGTATATTATGCAAAACTAACATATTCATTGTTTTAACAATAGTTATTTTCATAGAGCTTAAAATAATAAAAGGGGTTTGGTATTTTCATTTACTCAATCAACCGTTACATAACAATAATTTCCTCTTAGGTTTTGAAATAAAAAAATTGATTAAAAATGTTCATTGAGCAATTAGTTGTGACACACCATTAGCTTAAGAAATGGCTGTACAATAAAAAATCTCGATAATTAATAAAGACAATTTTTTAAAAATTTGTAAAATAATTAAATCAAAAGAAAGATATATATTAATTTTATAATATTGATAATAAAATATTTTTCTATAAATAATTATAATAATATAATTTATATATTATATACCAGGTGAAATGCCCGTTCTTCGCATGGGTTAAGTTTTAAAAACATAAAATTCCCCTATTATAGCAATTATAATATTTTTTAATTAATGTTAAAATTATAAATATTTTAAACAAAGTACAATTTGGCCTCAAATTAAATAATAACTTAACAAAAACAAATATTTTTGAATATAAGAGGAAATTAGCATGCTATAAAGTAAACAGAAATGACTGAATGCAAATATAAATAAAATTATACCAGAAAAGTAATAGCAGTAGTAAGTTTCTGCTAATGAACTATGGGCGAAATAACCTGCATTAGATAAACCGAAAGAAAAAATTAATGATGATAAACTGATTAACAACACAATATCATAAATAAGAAATATTAGGAAGCCATCAACAGGAAAAAAATTAAATATCATTCTTTCATTTGTAAGTTAAATGTATTGTACATTTTACGTTAAGTATTATATATTTTTAATGTTCTTAAATGTTTTGAGTATATCGTTCCAGGGCTACTCAAAAGGTGGGAGTTTGTTGAAAAGAGAGCTATGGAAGCAATAAGTTGGCCAATGTGGCTTCCTTCCAATTTGTAACCCTGCATTTAATCGAATGCACGAAAACGAAAAAAGGGAGAACAAAATTGAATCACAAAAGAAAAAGTTCGTTCTATAGAAAGTGCACTTCGCTATACAGAGGTTATTTTACGAAGAAAATCGTGAAATGTTCAAGGTTCCAGGAAAAAGTTCACTCTATAGAAAAATTCGCAATATAGAGATTCGTTATATAGAGGTTCGACTGTATATTGCTTTGTTTCTGCGACCCACCTAAAGTTAAATTTTTTTTTTCGCCTGAGTTAGCCTTTGGAGTTTGACACCCTTGCTGTGCACTAGAAGAGATTCATTTCAAATGCATGAAATACTCTTTCAGATAAGTTCTCACAATTCGATATGAAATAAGAACCATTTAAAAAGGCAATAATCTCATGAGAGCGAACAGATGTTCAACTCTCTCGTACACAATCTAATCGAAACGACCAAAGGTTGTCACTTGATGTTTTCTCCTCCTTTTGCAGGATGTCCTTCCAAGTGTGTTTCAGTGCGTTCCTATTGCTTTCAACTGTCACTGCAATTCATGACAATTGGAATAGAACAATTATAGACGACACGGAAGTTCGATACCTCTTACAACAAGAACGACAAAGAACAATATTATCAGAAAGTAAGATGTGTTCTTTTATTCTTTATCTCATAAAGGCATAGCTTTGACGTCGAGGCGTTGTTTTGACACTGCATGCTATATGTTAAATTGTTCTGGAGAATGAGTTGACTGGCCGTGGAATGATTTGTGATGTTTCCATTTACTAAACTTTAATTGATCTTGTCTTACTCCTTGTATTTCAAGTTTGATTTTGTTTTTATTAAGTGATACTAGCTGGTATACCCGTTCTTCACACGGGTGAACTGAAAAATTAAACAACACAGATTGAAGGATAAAGA
>BMAV01010123.1:0-136659 GCA_019973955.1 Trichonephila inaurata madagascariensis | reverse complement strand
TTTTGTTCGTGATGTCCTTTGCGTTTGTGATCGTCAAATAAATGTAATTTTTTAAAATAGCAGCATGTGTCGTCATCAATCCATTCCACAATGAAACAAAAGGATTGATTCCCTCGTGAAAAATGTCTTAATTCGAGTGCAAATCATACTATATATATTTCACTTCAAAGCGGAGAATAAATTAGGCTATTTACTTGAAATAATTATTATATGAACACACGCTCCATAAAGATAAAACATTTTCTTGACGTAAAACGCGACTACATTTGGAATACTCCAAAAGCACTAAACTAAAATTCTGTTGCAATATTCAAAGTGAATAAACAAAAGCAAAGCAGAGTATTAAATAATATGAAACAGATATATATATATATATATATGGAAAAGCCACAAAAGTATAAATATATATAAGAAGGTGCATACTAATATTTTTTTAAAGTTTTTCATAATGAAAGGGTCTTGAGAAATTTGATTTTCTTTAATTTAACATTTTTTACATTTTATAATGCCGTGTTTTATTTTCACTCTTAAACAAAAAGCGAGCATCATTAAACGAAGCATAGTTTTTGTTCTTAACTGATTGTTTACATAAGAGATTTTGATAGTAAGACATTTCTATATATTTTACCCAGATCCCCCTAATCTCTAATACGTATACACTATATTTACTATGTAAAGTATAATTAAAACAGAGTCACAATATACGCGCAATTTTCAATAGGCGAATAATTCATCTTAAAATATTAAAAGAAAACAATAATGTTAATATTTTCTTTTCTGTCTGAAAATTTTAGAGACTTGAATACGACTTTTAATGTTATATGGAAGCAGCTTCTATAAATGCTTCAGTAAACCCTGTAAAATATTCTAAAATTTAATTTTGAAGTACCATAAGGGATTTATTAAAAGAGAAATTTAGTAAACTGTATGTATACATACACAACTAAAATGTCCATAAATATTTTTTTTCTAAGTAACTTTAATAATCTTTAAAATTATTAGCCATATATAAGAGCGTAAGCATTTACGATCTTTCAGATGACTGCAGACTTCCTGAGCTATTACAACCTTGTTAAGATCCAACGGCTAGAAAGAGCCTGGCCTTTATTTAGAAATAAATAACCTCGGAGAAACTGAGTCACGAGTTCGAAAATTAGAAAGCCATAAACTTCGTACTTTAATGAGTTCCCTATCGTTAAAAGATTCTTAATAGCGAAGAGAATGGATGTAAACTTTCGTGATGCGTGTGGTAAGAATTCTGGAACAATACATGACGGCGACAGCTGTTGCCAGGTTATTGGAACGAATATGTAGAAAACAAATACTAAGGAGTGATGAAATACGCAGGACTGTTAGAGTGCATTGCGAACTTTTGAAGACTTTTTAATATTTAAAGAGTAGGAAAAATATATTTGTAAAATATTGTATTAGGTATAGACAATTAGTTTGATATCCTGGAAGCAGAAACGATGATTTTTAATATTTTGTTACGAATTTAGTTTTATTTAGGTAAAAAGGAAATATTTAAATGTAAATTAATTTTGCTTAGTTTTGTGAGGAATTTGATTAAGTTGGTAAACATACAAATCTTTACAAAAGCAAATTAAATTGACTTCAATCATTATTTCTTCCAAAAATAATATAATAAAATAAATACTAATTAAATAAGTAAAGGAAGGATTCAAAATCTATCAGCCTTAAACTCACAACTCTGAGTTGAAAGACGGTGAGATCATTACAAATTAGAAATAGAAAAAAAAAGAAATAGAGCTGTAGATTAGACACATTTAGTGAACTTTAGAAGCTTCTAGAAATTTTCCCAGTCTAAATCTTTGAACCATTTGTATGCTTAGATAATTTAAATTTGAAGCATGATATTAGTCAAGAAAATCCAGAAAGTTTTTAATTCATAGACTGAATGGGTCAGTATTATAACAAGCAATAATTAAGAATATTAATAACTCCCTTAAGAATACAAATGCTCATAAATATGGAAATGCTAAAAGTGTCAAAATGTCATTTTTTTCTTCTGAAACAGTGTTTCGTTATTTGTTAATCTCCAAAACTATATTCATAGTTTTCTAAAATGCATTCTTGGATTTATATCTAGAATATATATATATTTTATTTAATGCGTATATTATGAAATAATTCAGTAAAATTGCCAATTTTAATCAATTATAAATAAAATATTTGTATTCATTAAAGTTAGGATAGAAAAAGTAAGTGCACATGAACACTGAAATTTAATATGCAAAATAATCTTTGCTATAAGGGTGAAGAAAAATAGAATTTATTTTACGGTGCATCATTTTTTACTCAAAAGATAGCTTAATATGAAACAAAATAAACATGCTTTTATTTCGAATTTTTTAATTATGCAACTTTTATTAAGAGTCAGTTTATTAAAAGCCACTTTTTTACATGAAAAAATATTTCATTCGTTGTTTTAATAAACGAGTACTACGTGAGTACACTAATAGTAGGATAAGGAAAAGACCATTTAAATCAATTTCTATACTTATTATTTTTCTTTTCAAAAGTAAAAAAAATGAAGAAAAATATTTTACTTATATTTACTTCTCGTTCGCCTTATAAAAAGCTTCTTTCTTACTAAAAAATTTATTAATTCGAAAATATATCTAAAATACCAAAATTAAGTCTAGTTTAAATTTTAACATTTATCTGAAGAATAAAATAATTTATTTTACTCAATTTTATGTCAACAAATATAATAGACACATGGATGAAAAATCTTTAAAATTTGCTGAGTTCCAGTATTCCTCATGGAAATGTTGCAGAATATTAGTATCGTGGCGTTGCTTAGCAGGTGAACGTGTTCCAAATCATATCTTTTTCAGAAAAATTTATTTGGTATGTAGACCTATCAAAAGATTGTAAATTTCTAATTCTAATTAGTTTTTTTGTTTTTGAAAGCAAGATGCATGATAAATTTAGTCTCTGAAACAAATTAAAATTTTTAAATGTAGAAGTTGGAGAAAGAGGCATTTTTATATTAAAATTAGGCATTTTTAAATTTGCAGTCTAATATGAACACATTTGTTAAAAATCTAGTAAGTGCATGAATTAGACATTTTATTTAAATATGTTTTGAAGTACATAAATTCTTTCAAATAAGAGAATATAAACATTATTTTTGTATTCTAAAACTGCAAATGATAAATTTTCTTCGACGATGGTTATAGCCTGCTTAGCACTATTAGTATTTTATAAAAATGGTTGACAGTTGTGGATGGTAGGATGTTCTGGTGCGTCATTGTTACAGAGATACTACCCTGCTGACCACCGTAAATACAACACCAAGAAAAACAAGAAATAGCACAACAAAATTTATTTTCTAGATAACATGTTGACCAAGTATCAAATGATTAAAATCATAGACTTCTGTGAAGTGTGGTTTCTGCCAGAATCAGTAGCCATTGTTGAAGATCACCGCTTCCAGATGCATCGGCATTGATTCAAAGAGAATTTGGATGTGTTCTTGGGGTACAGCAGACCAAGCAGCTTCCACACGTTGCTAAAGTTAATCTGGTGTGGCAGCTGAGGGTGTAATCTGGGTCAATCATTGAGCAATCATGTACCACATGTTTTCTGTCGGCGAAAGATCCGGAGAGTGAGTCGGTAAGGAAAGCAATTTAATCTGGTGATTGACGTAGAACCTTTGGACAATGCGTGCCACGTATGGTCACGCATTATCCTTTGAAATTTGGCTGTGTCCAGGTCCTGAAGGTAAGGAAGGACAACTGGCTACAACAAATCGGAGATGTATGGCTGGCTGTTTAAAGTACCGGCAATGCGTACTAGAGGAGTGCGAGAGTGATACCCAATGCCGCCGCATATCAAAATACCCGGTGCAGGACCAGTGTGGCGGGGCATAACGCAGCTATTCAGCATCCTCTCTCCACCGTGTCACCAGACTCGAATCCGACCATCGTGGTGTTGCAGACAGATGTGTGATTCGTCAGGAAGGACAACTTCATTCCATTCTGCTGTCCACATCCTTCTTTCATAGCACCATTGGCGGCGGAGACGTCTGTGGTTCTGCATCAAGGGTAGACCAAACAATGGACGTCTTGCGGACAGACCACTCTCCTCTAAACGGCTTCGAATGGTACGCGTAGACACTGAATGATGCGTTACAGACTCAATGTGCTGTGCTATGATTCGTGATGTGATTGAGCGATCCGTCTCTGCCATGCACACAATTTGCCTGTCCTCACGAGAAGTGGTGCACTGAAGTGGATGCTATCGACCACGTCGGTCCGTCGTACCCTTCTGCATCCAACGGTCACATATCCGCATTACAGTTGTTTGGTTTCGTCCAACACGACTACCGATTTCCTTGAAAGATAATCCACAATCTCGGTAGGCCACTATCCTTCCTCTGTTGAACTCGGATAATTGATCAAAAGCTGATCGCTGTTTTCTACCAGACATAACTGATCGTGTTTTGAAAAAACCACAAGAAAAACCCAATGGCCGAACTTGAAATCGTTGAAATCTCTAAGCCTTAAATAGCGATTTGAGGTGGCGCCACATGCGCGCGTGATGTGTGTCTGCGCTGAAATTCTAATCATTTGCATATCTTACCTACGCTAATGCATGTTGTAAATTTCATGTTATTTGCATGTTTCCTTCAGGGTGTTGCATTTACTGTGGCCAGCAGTGTAATTATAACGTTTAGATGCTGTTGTGTGGTTTTTTTTTACAGTTGAGTTTACCCGAAAATGTTAGAGATGCCATGAGATTTTTCTGGTACAAGTTACAAGACAAGACTTTCAGAAACGAAATAATTTACCCGTCTGCTGTCTGAACTAGCATGTAGCCCTTTTTAATTGTATGCTGCAACAAGAGAATTGGGTTCGAAACACTTGAAGGATTTTCCAACTGCTGCTCCTATGCTAGACAAAAAACTTTATATGGATGACTGGTTAGTGTTGACAATGAGCCTCATATCATCACACTACATAGAGAAAACATAGATTTAATGCTATTGTTTAAAATTCCTATGCATAAATGGATTAATAATTCCTTAATGCTGTAAAACCTTTTGCGAACTCAAGGTGAAGTATTCAAAACAGTTGTTAAAATATTGAGAATAGAGTAGAATACGCAAAACTTGACACCTTTGGAAATGTGTGTGTGTGTGTGATTTCAGTACCTATCATTGCTCTGCTGATACGTTTAAATTTTTAAATCTTACGAGGCTGTCAAGTCATAAAAAACGCTTCACAATTGCTGCAAGATTGCTCGAGCGAAATATGAGAAGCAAGCACCCTTACCTGCGGAAAGACTTACACCGTGTAAATCATTTTTAGCAACATGAATATACTTTGCGTTGGTATATGTCAGGGGCACCCATTCTCCGAGGGAATTCTTCATGGCGCTTTTCACATGCCGAACTATTCGAGCACTTCATATTGTGGGCTAGTATCGGATTTCACCACCAATATGTTTTTGATTAACTTTCGTAGATTTGTAGGATGACGTGATCTTCCACATACACCCTTTATACGGACAATTCCACAACCTTCCAAACAACAAACAAAGATCTTATTACTCTCGAACTGCATGTTTCTCCCGTGATTTCTTTCTAAATGTGATTTTGTATTAAATTACAAAATTAATTTCATGCAATAATGAAAGGACTATTTTCATTTCTTTTTTCAAAATAAGTTGCCTTCAGACTCATAACTTGGGGAAAATCATTTAGGGTGAGATTGATCTGGATCATTATAGTTTTTATCAAAACTCTATTACATGATGTTCAATTACGAAGATCTATTTTCAGTTTACATGCATGATATCTTACCATTAGTGTTTCGTAGGTGTCACATCACCATTAACAAGGACACCATATTTTGGTGAAGCACAAAGCCATTATTCCCTGTGTCGTAATCTTTGCCATTAACAGGTAATCTATTAATACAATATCAACTGTTCCCAAATATGTTTAGGATGTTCTTCCCAGTAAGTGTATAACTCTTCAATTTCTATTTTCTTAACAGTTTCTTTACATGATAAATCGAAAACACATTTCTGGTTTGCTAAGATATTGTTCCTTTATCAATAATTTTACTAGATCTTTCTCGTCAATATATATTGAATATATGCAAGAAAAATAAGGTGCCGGATCATACTTATTCAAAAATCAGGAGGAAATTTTTAAAAATATATACCTAACATGAAAGTACCCGAACAATTAGAGCAAGGGTATATATTTTTATTATTTACCATCTCTATGTAAGTATTCTTAATGACAATCAAATGAGAATTTTCTACATACAGTTTCAATGTTTAGATGCTTCATATTATGGTCCGAAGTTCCAAGACAGAGTTGTCTAAATGGGACGAAATCTGACAGATGCCACGTATATACATTTGAAATGAAACACTAACAGTAACACAGGAACAGTTCGTGAAGGTTTGTACGTATAAATATTTCAATGAATACAAATATTTTTTTTAAAGTCTGAATTTTTATAAGAATGCTTATGTACTATTCGAAGTTACTACTAGAAGTAAGAGAAACCTTTATTACACTTCACAAAATTTTAGGTCATTTAATTAATATTAATAAAAATTTCATGCATTAACTGGAAGCATAACACTAAATAATCCATTAAATATTCGTCGTTTAATTTCTGCAATGGAAAATTACGATTTCGTAGCCATAGGTTGATTAAGCACAGTTTCTGTATGATTTATTATACTAAACTATACAGAGTTAAGTATTTATGAAATGACTGATTGAGTTAAGTATAAGTTAAGCATCCCACAAAATTTCCAAAATTGAGAGAAATAAAAATTTTATAAATTGATGAAACGCATATACCTAAAATAATTGATTACCTTTAATTAGTGAAAATATTTGCAGATGTTCAAAGCTGAATGTGATTTCGAAAGATAAATCATAGTGTGTAAAAATCAAAACACATCTCGTTCAGATATTTCGAAATGAAATTTTCATTCATTTTTATATGAATATCATTGCAGTTTCTTAAAAGATTTCTTGGTAAAAACAAATAAAACTTGATAAATTTGGGATAAAATTTTCTCAATTCAAGTTAATAAACTCATACAATGGAATACTAACATTTAGATTTTCAAATATTATTTTTCATCTATGATTAGTTAAAATAATTTAATGAAAAAGAAGTAAACAAAAAAGAAGTGATTAGATTTATACTGAAATATTGCTAGAAATAAAATAATGATTTCAATATTAATAAATAAACTATTGGAAAATTGTTTTTACAATCACGTCCAATTTTTTGAAAATGGCACAATTAAAATGCACTTAATAAGCATTTATTTTAACGGCGTCAAGTTAATTTTACAGTTATCGTAATCGTAAAAAGGAAAAATACGCTAACTTGTCAATTCTCCCGAAACATAAATTTTTTCCTGTCTGTAATTTATGATATTCTTCCCAAGCGAAAGTTAAAATTTTTATGTTTTAGAAATAAACGAGTTTTGAAATTATAATTAAACCGAAAATTTAATGCCCTTTTAAGAGTGCTTCCGTTAATTAAAACTTCTACTGCAATTTTTCGTTTGAAGTAAAAAGAAAAACTGCGAACGATGTTCATGTCTTCCTGAAGAACTAAACTGCAATAAAAAAAATATCGATTCCTACGGGAAAACTCCGTTATGCTTAGATAAATCTTTTATTAAGAATCAGCATAATCTACTTTCTAATGCAAATTTCGCTACTAACATATCATAATGCTTATCGAACACAACGTCATTAAATACACTTCTACAGAAAATAATTTTTGCTCTTTTTTTGATGAAAAAATATTTAAAGAGATTCTTAATGAGATTGAATTTGTATTTGATGGAAATTAATGAAGTTTATGTTGCTTAGTTCTATGGTGCAATTAATTTTCTTTATTTAAATAAAAAAGATTTGAGCAACATTTTCAATTATTCATACACTATTTAGTTGATAAAATCTTTAAAATCACCTATACTCATTGTACAATTCTTTGCCAGCTTATTTAAAATTAATTTATCAACATCTTTATGATTTTACATTTCATAATATTTCGTAAAAAGATTGTGTGAAAAATGTGTTATACTTTATTAAATAATTATTTTAAAAGATTTTTTTAAAAAAAGGAATGGTTAAAAGGAATTTAAAAAAAGGCAAAAAAATTGGTCTTTCCAAAAATCAAATTAAAAATAATAATAATAATGATATTACTTTAATAAAACCATTTAAAAAGCTAAGACTTCATGAAATGTAATACTAGTAATTAATGATTTATCGATTTTATACATAATGTAGAATTGCATGTAATATGCAAATTTAAAACAACTCATTGCACAATTATGGGTAAATAATTCGAAATTTTCGGCTTAAAAACATGAAAAATTAACAATACTTTATCAGCAACTGTAGTTGTACGGATGAACACAACTCTAAAAGTGATTTTATTTTAAGAAATTGTGCAAGTATTTATAGTTACATCTGTTTGCTACAAATATAGGAAATATGTAATTTAAACCTGAGGAAAATTCTTTGTGTAGTACCCGAAATTCTTCCAAGAATCTTGGTACCTAATTTACTAATTAGTACGAATACTTTCAAAAATATGCCACACTTAAATGCAATTTAGAGTTCCTTTTAAATTGTTACTCATACCAAACACGATAAGGTATCCGACCATGTTCAGAACGTGGTTTTGAAAAAGCTTACAAATAAATAATTTTTTGATATTTAGTATCACCTGAATTAGAATATACATACGAAATTCTTTTAAGAATATTGCAAGAAAAAATAATTTAAATGCGATATTTTGGCAAAAAATGAATACAGAATGACTTCATTTCTAAACATTTTACTTGTATGAAAAATGCTTCTATAATATTAATATTTTGCCTGTATATATAGCTAAGACTCCTATATCGAGCCTGAAATAGGATTTTTGAAATATATTTTTTAGAAATAAATTTATTCATGTTTTAATACATCACAATAAAAAACACAAACGTCGGTTATTACTTCAATTAATCGTATATCTGAAAACAATGTCAATTTTTCAAAAATCCTTTTTCAGGCTGCGTAGAGAAATCTTATCAATAAAAAAGCAAAATATTATTGTTATAGAAGCATTTTTCATAGAAAGAGAATATTTTCAAAATATGTCAATATTTCTTCATTTTTGCGCAAACAATTGCATTTAAATAACTTGTTTCATGGTAACAATATTATCAAAACAATTTTATATGTATATTTTGATTTAGACCTTTAGGAATTTTACATGTGCATATTTCAACTGAAAATTATTTTCAGAAATGAATTTATTCATGTTTTAATACATCAGAATAGAGAAGTTTTAGCAAAAAACTCCGGTTATTATTTCAATTGATCGAGATTCTGAAAATGATGTGAATTTTTCAAAAACACTAGTTCAGGCTGTGTAGAGAAGTCTTAAAAAAAGCAAAATATTATTATTATAGAAGCAGAATTTTTCATAAAAAGATAATGTTTTGAAAATTTGTAATTCTGTCTTCATTTTTTGCAAAAAAAATTGCATTTAAGTAATTTTTTATTGTAGCAATTTTTCTAAGACAATTTTAAATGTTTGTTCCACACAATTCAGGTGACACTAAATATCAAAAAATTTATTCATTTATACGCATTTGAACTTCATGCTTTCGAACGCAGTCGGATATCTTAAGTACCGTTTAGAATTCCTTATAAATTATTACTCAGACCTAAACAGATTAAATCATTATTGCATTGCTAGGAAAACAAAAACAATCACAAGCGAAAGACGAACGTAGACTTAGCAAAATGCATTAATTCACAACGAATCAAATCACTTTCGCCATCTCGTACACTGTAAGGGCGTCGCTGCAAACATGTTCCATCTTCGGAGCGTAAATTAAATCCAAGCAAGCATTCTCCTGTAACATCATCACTGCCAAGTAATTACACTATTAGCGCCACAATCCTGCCAGCATCCCTCGATATCGAAAGGTCAGTTCCGCGTCTATGAAAACAAGTAATTAATCACTCGTTAATTAATAATTAATGGTCGGTTAACACCAATGCACAAGTTGCGAGGAAGTTTCGGCCTAGCTGCAAGAGATTAAAAGACATCGTAAAGTATCTGACGATTCATCATTGGCCGTTGAGAATAGTAGAGCTCGCCTGTCAGATAATTCTAAACGTTGAGTCAAGCCTTTGAAGGATGGGCGGCATTCATTGCTTGACTAGCTATGTCGGGACCTAACGGATTAATTAAGTGTTGAAAAGAAAATCTTAGAATTAAGCGAACTCAATGCTGATGATAAATTTTAGAACGTAATATTTTGTTTTATTTCTATTTATTTCCGTACTTTAAGAAGAGAATCTACTGTCATTAATATATTAAGAAGTGATGAATTGTACTAAAAGGTTGTTTAAAAAATCACATGCAAAGTATAATAGTTCTAATGCAGATTTAGGGATTATAATTCATGCCTATTTTTTGTATCAGGACTTGTTTTGGTTTTTAAAATGTTTTATCAATGTGGATCTCATGTGGCTATAGGAAATGATGCTATTCCTTTTCTTTTGCGATTTTTTAAAAAAAATAAGTAGATCTGTGTGTGTGTTAATGTTTAAAAATGGAAGTAACTGAGAAAAAAATTTTCTATATTGAAACTGATAAATTTCGATTGCACAAAAATTAGTTATTATTTTTTCTAAATATATCTCAAAATTATTTTATATCATAAAGTAAAAAGAATCTTATAAGAAATTATAGGGTTTATGAAATATAGTAATTCCATAATAAAATTACGAAATTACTATTTTATACTATAAATTATGTTTTAGAACATGTAAAAAGAATTTTAAATTGATCAGTGGAAAAAAATGTGTGAAAAATGTAAGGATATTTTAGGTTTGTTTTAAGAATAATTTTTGAGTGGAGTTTTAAGAAATTAATCATAATATGTATGTACAACTTCTACCTAACACTTCTGCTTCGATATAATTATTCGATTTTTACATAAATTTAATATCAAAGGCATAAGCACAGCCCATTAAATTTGCTTAAGAGGAAAAAATATACAATAATGACTAAACTAAGAGAATAATAACTAAAATAAATAACTAAAATTATGATTTTATTTTTAAAAATGTGCAACTACGAATTTATTGTCAAAAGGTTCAAATTTCTTGCAAATAATGCCTCACAATAAACAATGTTTGTAACCAACAAAATAATTATGTAAGCAAAATGAGCTCCGAGAAATTTTTTGAATTATATTGCATGAGAGGTAATTTTTTATTACATATCGCTGGCCTAATTATCAGAATGCGTAACTCCAAAAAGGAACTAGATTTGAAATAGAGGAGTGCTACGTGCCAAGCTCTGTTTGGCGCGATTCCTTAATCGCGCTGTTATCCCCATAGCAACAAAATAACCACACGATAAAAATATCAAATTAACCATATTGTAATGTTATCGCCCATCTTGGCGAACTTAAACATCAACTTGGCGCGTAGCACTCCCATATCAAATTAGCCCCCCAGAGATGAAGTTACGCATTCTCTGATAATTAGGCTGACGATATATTTCTTTTTTGTTACTTTTTTAAAATGCATGTACATTAGCTAAACACTAGAGCAAGTAAAATGCTCAAAAAATTAGGGGAGCGTATGGAGTTAAGGAAATTACGCACGTACTTCTTCTGATAATTAACATAAAACAAAGTGTAGCACAAAATATAGACAAACTATAAGAAAACTTCATATGCAAATAAACGTTCATGCTTTCAAAAACGGTAAAGAGTGGTGAAATCATGATTTCGTAGATTTTATTATTTTTCGTTTTCTCAGTCATGAAATTCAACATTTCGGTTGTGTTCTTTTGAGAAAAGGAGACAGAAAAATATCCCAACAACGTGATCTACCGGAATTCATTGGTGTATTATTGGGAGATTGAAATTCGAGAGAAAACAATAAACTGTAGAGGATGCTGTTGAAGTGGAAATAAGAGTGACTGTAAGACTGTGGAATCGAGTCTAAGAAACAAGTCATGTTTGATGTCGGCCTGGATAAGGATTAACACAACAAATAATGACAGATATATCCTGTAAACAGCTCGTCGAGACAGTACAGCCAATACGACGCTGATTCAAAGAATGTTTCTTTTAGCAAAAGTCGAAAGAATGCTTATCAAACAATCCGAAATGGCTTCAAGTGGGAGCTCTATTTCAAAAAGTGGGCTAATGATATGTATTCATTGACAGCAATAAACCAAGTGGCTCGAAAAAAGGGGCTGCTGAACATAGAGATTAGATGCAGATTTATTGGAGTCAAGGGATGTTCACAGACGAGTCCCGATTCAGTTTAGAGTGTGACGCTAGACGTGCTTTTGTATGGTGGGAAAGGGGCATTTTCGTAATAACCTGTTATAAAGTGACCGATCATATAGTGTATATTTTGGACAGCAGTGCAATTAAGTGACCTTTGCACAAACTCATGGAATCGACACTTTACAAAGTAGACCTTACACTGTAAGCTATTGAGCAGAGATATGAGTAACAAAGTTCATTTTTGACTGCTTTATTTTAAAATTGATTCACATAATTGAAAATGATTCAACGTGGAGTTAGGCCTTAATTACAAAGAAAGAGCTTAAATGGAAAAATATTGTCAATTAATGGCTTACACCTTTAATCAGATAGAGAGGAGAGTAATTGCTCCCATCACCTGTACTAACTAGAGAGCAACTAACGTCTTTTCTCCAAACAACCTTGCATTTACGCCAGCGATAGGATGCTTCGCAGTTCATTCACACTGTAGATCCGCCACATTTGGCACATTATGCCCAAATGGTGAATCCTTCTCTAAAGAGAAACAATCCTTTTTTTTTGTTATGTTGTAACATAACCTAATATTTGTTTAGGAAAGATCAAATTACAGACTAGATGGTTTGATGATATGGACTGGTATCAGCATAGGCGGACGTATGGAGACCTGCATATCATACGAAATGCCACTTTGAAGGTTCAGAGCAAACGTTATCTTAAGATCCCATGTCAGACCTTACGGTGCAGTCATTGGTGATTATTTTCTTTTCATGCAGGATAATGCCAGAAATCATGCAGATCGTCTTGTGGAGAAATTTTTTGAGATTAAAATGATACAGCATATATAGGAAGGGCCAACATGTGATCCTGACCTAATTCTTATCGGGCATGGTTGGAATTAATTTGAAACACGCGTTTCTACAAGGCCAAGGCTACCTATTACTGTCCAAGACTTGGAGATCGCACTTTAACAAGAGTGGAACAGTATTATCCAAAGTCTCATCGATAGCATCTTTGCATCCTTAGCAAAAGTATGTACGGCAGTTTTAAGAATTCGAAGAGACCATACACGGTATTAAAAAAGCAGTATCATTTTCAAGTTACCAATTGTTCGCCATTTGAATGCAATTAAATTGTGGATTTGAACTTTTTTTGCCCTTTATACCATTCCAAAAATTTAAGGTTCCCATACAATAGTCTTTTGCTTCTTTTTTCGGTATTGTGTTTTTTTCTGCTTTGTGCGCTTTGTTGCACCTGTATTCAGGGCTGCAGTAGCCCAGTGGTCAAGGTATCGAATCATGGCAGGCATGTCATGAATTCGAGCCCAGTACCACTAAAGTCCCGCCGTGTAGGGAAGTGATGCACCTTAAATCTGTCGAGAGCCCCCCGGGGGAAGGGCCAGCTCCTCCCCCTTTGGGGTTTTTGTGGGTGAAGCAAAAGGAGAAAATAGGACCCTAGTTTCTCCATCCTTCCCGGTTTTCCAAATTTTGGTCCTCCCTTAATGTTTAAACAGGTACAAATTTTAATCCAAAATCCAAAAAGTTTTGCTTTTATTTCCTACATGCATTTTTTTTAAAATTTGGTTCTCCCTTAATTTTTGAGCAGGGTCATTTTATAAAGACATGCAAATGCAGCGCTTCTTGGTGAGAGTTTAAAATGGTTTACAACAACAGAAAAAACCCAGTATTGCTAGATACGGTGGAATCATCCGATTTCTCTCTCTCTCTCATTGTGAATTTCACAAAGAAAATTTGTGAAGTATCCAGACCCAATGCAATGAGCGATTCCATGGACCGAAGATGGGTACAGCAGTTCTCTAATGAAAGGACGTGAAAGAGTGAACGGAACGACAGTGAGTGGTCACCTCTGATTAACAAATATTTCATTGCTGCATTACACAGAACAGATGTTTCCATATTGACCTGTTTCTTTGAATTTTTTTCAGATTTTCAAATCAATTCCGCACAGGCTTAGGCCTAAAAAATTGAAATGTGAGTTCACTTCCAAAACACGTGGGCTAAGAAACTTCCAAAAAAATGAGAGTTCAGTTAGTATCTCAGAATAGGACAGAACAGTCGAGATTGAAACATTAGGACAATTCTCCGGATTTAATAATACGGACCAAAGTAGATAATAACTACTGGTAATGAGACCTGCGTAAATCACGTAAACCTATATTCCAAACTGTAATTGATGCAATAAAAGTCCACTTCATTTAAACACAGACAAAAATCAAGCCATTAATCACATGTCACAAATTGATATGTAAAATGTTTTGGGATGCATACGGCATTTTGCTGATGGATTTCACGACACGAGTAAGTACGATCAATGTAGCACGTTATCGCGAGATGCTTAGAAAATTGCATCAATCAATACAAAACAAGCTTCAAGAAATGCTTCGAAACGGAATTTCGCTCATTCATGACAATCCGCGACCACACACAGCGTTTGACACGAAAAATTGCCTTACGGAGTTTCCGTTGGGAAATTTTCATCATGCCTTTACAAGCCGGATCTCGTACTAGATGACCTTCATTAGTTCAAACAACTTGGGTCTTTTTTCTGCACATACAATAGAACGTCGTTTATCCGGAGCTTCAAATATCCCAACCAGTTTTTTTTTCTACTACATATACTGTGAAAAAAATCAATAGTATCAACATCTCATTTTGAAATCTAGTTTTATTCTCAAATAAAAAATAGTGATTGCACTGATCAAAGCAATAAATTAATAGTGGACGCGCTGGCTCCAGCCTAAGCAAAACAAAAAAGGAAAGTTTTGCTTCAACTGCATATGAATACGATTTTCGAACAGTGCAATGCTGAACAGTTATTTCGCATGAGTCCATAGTGACGGGAAAACTCAAGATCAGGAATATTTGGGGAATTTCAGTTGCATAATTTGATTAACATCTGCGCGAATATTAGACCATTTTTTTCCAAGTGAGGGGGTTTTATACGTGCTCTTTTGCTGAGTTGTGAACTTTATGGTTTTGAATTCAAACGGAAGCGCAACGTCTTGAACACAGAGATAAAGCTTGAAATATTGAACCGTCTCGCAAAGGGAGGAAGTGGAGCATTTCTAGCACAGTATTATAATGTAGAAAGTCAACAATTTCTGAGATAAAAAAAGCCGAGAAACCATTTTAAATTTTGCGTCAAAACCTTGACTCAAAAGATGGCTCGAAGAAAAGGAAAACCTTCAGGAAGCAAACGATGTTCTTCTTGATAGTGCATTCTACTTGTGGTTTTCACAAAGAAGGAGCAAAGTGGACCCAATAGCGGGACATCTATTGCGTGAAAAAGCTCTGGAACTTAACAAGAAATACGGTGGTTCGGTTGCTTTCAAAGCTAGCACTAGTTGGTTAAAGAACTTTAAATCGTGCCTCGGGATACGAGAATACAGATTGAAGGCGAACCATTGTCTGCCGATAAGAATTCTGCCCATAAGTTGGTGGAAACATTTTTGCAGAGTGTGGAAGAAGAAGGTTACTCCAGAGACGACGTTTACAACGCAGACGAGACTGGAGTAAATTGGAAGGCTCGGCCGAGAAAGTCATTGGCTTCAAAATGATAGTCCACATCACCAGGTTTTAAAGTCAGCAAGAAACGTGTTGTGAAGTATTCGCCTGTGGGTGACACCTTACACCTAAATTATTTTCGTGACCTAGAGGTGTGGGAGTTAATAAAGAACCAGGCGTTGCCATGCTGTTAAAATGTCTTTATTAAGGTCTTAACTTACACACTAACAATGATAATATTTATGTTATAACTTAGCGGATCTGAGGTGAGAAATCACACAATACGTATTACCAAATGAGTGAGATCCTAACCACTATATCTAACTTTCCCGTCTATTCCTAATCTCTCTTTATATCACAGTTACTAATAGATACTAGAATTATCCTACCTTAATCTCTTGTTTAACCGAAATCTTCTCGGATCCTAAATATCTTTTATCTCGCATTGAATTGTATCCACCTTGACTTGATCGTTCTGTTACGGATAGCTTCACACTCAATGACGGCTTTCTTCTCTTCCTTCAGTTCACGCGCTTAAATCAGACTAGCATAATCGCTTCCCTATAGGTCATACGCTTACGTTAAACTTTTGCTATTTAAAAGGTTTCTAATTTGCACATTCACGTTTCGCTTCTGGATTTGGTTGGAACGAATTTGCCTTTTCGTCCCCAAAGAACCCAAGAAGAATTTTGGTAGAAAACGCGATGAGCCCGCCACAGTGATACATCCAAAGTTTGTGCTAACGTTAGTAGAACACACTCTTTGCCATTGCTTGTGATTGGCAAATTTAAGAAGCCTTGCTGCTTCAAAAATGTTTCATGCTTTCCTACTCTTTGCAAGGCGCAAAAGAGTGCGTGGATAAACTCTGCCTTTTTTTCTGAATGGTACTCTAAGGGCTTCATTCCTAACGTCAAGAAACTTCGTGAACGTGAAGGGAAACCAGGCAAAGTCTAATTCTCGATAATGCTCCCTGTCACCTGTCGAAATTCTCAATGCAATTGATGACGACTTCAGCATGATGCTACCAATGGACCAAGGCATCATTAAAAAGCTCAAGAAATTTATAGGAAACAAGTTTTGCGGAGATTTCTTTTGGCAGAAGTTACTTTTGAAGAAAGTGTTGCTGCTTTTGCTGAAAAGCTCAATATGAAGGACGCCTGTTACATGTTAGCCGAAGCGTGCAACTCGCTCCAAAGACAGAGCCTGAAAAATACATGGTGTAAACTGTGGCCAGATTTAGAAGCCGAAAAAGACTTTAATGATGACCATAGGGAGTAGATTACCGACTTTGTCCAATCGATTCCAGGATTTCACGAATGCGATGAAGAAGATGTAGAAACCTGGATGGCATGCGATGCAGAAAATTGTGATTTCAAATGCTATATTATGACGAGATTGTGACTTCCGTGCAAGAAGAATCCGATCCTGTCGACGATGAAACGGATGAAGACGAGGACAACAACAACAGCGAAAGAAGCAAGGATCCATCAAATGCTGACGCGTTTTCTGTGTTATAGACAGCTATGGAGTGGTACGAACAACAATCAGAGCGCTGTCAGGCTCATCTACTGCTGCTCAAGAGAATCAGAGACCTTGCAGCGAAAACACGAAAGTGTCAAACGGCACAGCGAAATATAAGTGATTGTTTTCCACAATAAATGTAAAATTGCGACATCTTGAACATATTTTATTTTTTCTTCAAGCACTTTTCTCTCATATGATGATTTTCAATATTCGTATATTGTCCGGTTTCATATACTGCATGCATAGCATTCAGTTTTTCGGTTATCCGAACAATCACGTATCCAAAAGGTGTAAGGTCCCAATTGATTCGGATAAACGACGTTCTACTCGATATATGCATTGACACAACAAAATGGTGCTATTGGGACTGACAGCATAAGTATGAATCATGGTCAAGTTCATACTATGCTAACGAGAGTCTTAGAACCTTAAACAGAACTTCAACAGATTTAACGTGCATCAAATTCTCTATACGGTGCACCTTCAGGATGTATATAATATAATAAAATAAAATAATAAAAGGCAAATTATAATTCCTACAAAGCTAAGAATCAATGAAATTGGATTTTAAGAAACATATCAAACCCGCCAGAAAAGTAAAATAAATAGTGCAAAAGAATATCGTACTAAAAATTGGTTAAAAACAGAAATTACAAGTTTTAGAGGTGTTGAGTAATTAAAATTGCAAATGCCGAGAGGTCATTGGACTAAATGGATACCTAGAATGATTGCTAAGGCTGTCAATGAATTAGGCCTATGAATTAAGGCTAAGTAATACTTTATGGATCCACCTTCCCCATACAGCATATATTATTATTATTATTATTATTATTATACCTCTCTTTGAGATATTCATTTCTGTTCACTTTTCTTAGCTTCATTTTAATATATTAGCAGTTTTTCTTCCACGTGTTCTATTAGGCTTAACTTTTCAACTTGGTTTTTTTCCTATTATCTCGAAAGTTTCTGCTGTACGGGGAAGGTGGATCCATAAAGCATTGCTAACACTAATTCACTGGCCTAATTCAGCGACAGCCTTAGAAATCATAATTGGTCTCCAGTTTAGTCCAAAGACTTTTTTTGTATCTACATTTGTTGTGTCTGGTGAATTCCAATTTCTTCCTGCTTTAGCACTGTATGTTCTAGTACTTCTTCACTTTTATTTTATATATATATATGTTAAAGCATGCAACATTGAAAGCATAGTTTTTCTTGCAAATGAAAAGGAGAAAAAAACCAAAATCTTTTTCAAAATTGATGAAATTTTCATTATAGTTTTAAGTGAAAAGCATTTGCATCGATTCTTTTACAAAATATTTGTCAATGTTTTTTTTTCTTGCATTTATACTAAATTATGTTTCTTAAGGAAATAACACAGCTGATGCCTTAGAATACAAAACATATGCAGTAAATATAGGGAAATTCAATAAAAAGTGTTAATATCATTTAATGAAAGCAAAAATATTTTCTATAATCTCGTATTATAATCGAAATATTTTTTTAACTTTCACGTTCTTCTGTATTTGCCCCTTTCTCTTCTTTCACAGCCTCTGTCGAATTTAACTCTCTTCATTCAAACTGTCGTATCGTTAATGCAATCACTGAAATCAAAGTTTAGCTCTGTTATTGTCAATGATACAAAAATTCGATATCGAAAAGTAATTATAGTTGCTTCGGTAATTAATCTCTGTGCTCCAGATTTGTATATGCTAGTGATTGGCAAACAAATGCATTATAAGAGAAAGAGAGAAAACGAGGAGAAATATAATTTAAACACTTCTGGCTTTATCGAATTATTTATTTCTGATGCATTGTTCATTGAATTCATAAAACTTTTGTAGCATATTGAGTTTCTTAATTTTAAGCTGGATAACTGAGCCCCGTCAATATCTGAAAAATATCCATTTTTATGGATAGTTTCGGCAGTTCAAGAACAGCGTAAGGTTTTCGGATTTATGATAGAAATGATTAGTAATGACATTTTTATTTATACCAGAGGTATATTAAAATGATTGTACGCATTGGTATCAAATATTTATAAAATATTCCTTTTAAATAAAAAAAAGAGTAAATAAAAATCCAATTCCAATTATTAGACAGAAAGTATGCTATTCAAAAGATAATTGTGTGCTACGTAAATAGTGCTATTACTACTTAAATGGTTTACACGTATATTAGTTAATTTTCTTGAGCATTTTGTATCAAATAAACAGATTGTTTATGCTTTGTCAAGTTTTAAATATTTATAAATAATTTTACTTGCTAGTATAGATAATGAATGCATTTTATATCACTAAAATAATATTTAGCATTAATGGATTTAAAAAAATTCATACAAATAATTTTAAGGCTGACGAAGTGTAATAAATTTTTCTATATTTGCTGAAAAATAAAATATTAGTAAAAAGTTAAACTTTTAATACAAATTAATTTCGTTCTTATAACAATCCTTGTAACACATCCATATAATAATATAAATAAACATTACAAATATACACATGTTATCAGAATTGTTTTAATTAAAACGATATCTTTTTAAATAATCATGTAAACTGAAATTAAGAATATTAAGAGTAAAATGTGTAAATGGTTCCTAGTTTTAAGAAAAATAGCGGTGCGTACTATTTTGTATGATATAAATATATATTTTGCGTAAAAAATGTAAAATTTGTGCAAATAATGTGTTCGAAATACGCGAGCTTCACATTAAGCATGTTCCCATTCTCCATTAATTGTCTTCTATTTTTTATAAGATCTCATGAAAACAAAAAGTTTTGCAGAAGTTTTAGAAGTATGCATTAAATATATTTTCAGAATAGAAAAAAAACAAGTATTTACAAAAGAATTAATAATATATTTAAAAAATAAAGGCATAAACAAATGATTATTTTAATTTTTTTTTTATATTTTATAATATAAAGTCAACTGAAAAAAAAAGGAAAAGGAGGAAAATTGTACTTTTATTTTTCCAAGAAAATAAAAGTTATTTTTTCCCTAAAATACGTCCTCGGAGTTTTGTACTTTTAAGTAGTGTGACATACTAATATGTACACGAATAAAATAATCTGAATCTGTGCAATTTTTCTTTACGTTTGTCTCAAATTACCTTTTTCTTGCATAAGTCGATAGCCTTAGTCTAGTAGTTTAGTGTGGATGCATCAAGAAAAATTTCTTTTGCTGTTTGGGGAAACCATTTGTTGCGAATTATTTTTAGTTGAGAAGAGGTTTTGAGAAATGGTTAAGCAATAGGTTACCTGTGATTTGTGTATCACCCGATTCCGCTATGTTGGCAGGCTTCAACACGGACGAGAAGAGAATTACGTATTACTTTCAATTAATTTACGGTGAATGGCATAAACAGCTTGTGTCCATCTGTTGCAAACGTCGTTAAGCGTATTTGTAAAAATATAAGATAAATCATAATTATTTCCTAAGACAATGAAGTAAATTCTATTTTCTTAAGGCTATATTAAAATCAGAAGAACAAATTAGCTTTTAAAAAAATATATATGTTTAAAATTTCAAACAAAAGATAATGCATAACAGATCAGACATTTTCCACAAATGAATTCCACTAAACTGGTAAACCTAATTGAATTTTATAATTCTAACTCATTTTTTTGAAAATCGACTCATTTGTAAGAAGATTTAGTAACAATTATTTATAAGTTACCTGAGTTTGACCCAAAACCTTTCTAAATTTAACATCTTTAGTTACATCTACACTATTAAAATTCGTAGGTAAGCAAACGTATCTATGCGACTGTGTATCAGACTAGATGTATCCTCTCACGAACCGCACGACGCAGAAATTCGCCAATGGTACCAAAAAATTGGGAATGATCCGAGGAATCATTTTTGACCATTTATATTCTAATATTCCATTTAGTTAAAAAGATATTAATTGAAAAACTTTAATTCAACATTTAATACAGTTGTAAAATTTTGTAGTTAAAAAAATTTCTACTTGTTTAAACATATAACTATTTTTAAGAAGGTACATTTTCCTTTCCGGGGTCTAAAAAGTTGCAGAGTGAGTGAGTGAATATTAAAGTCCCACCGTTCACTTACTCGAGAGCTCTGATAGCGAGAGGGGAAGAGGAATTTCCTTGACAATATGTTATGCATTTAAAAATGTACGTACAACGCGAAGGGGGGAATAAACCTGTCTGACAAAGAAAAGAAGCAAAAAAATTCCAAAACAGGGAATTTTAAGTTATACACTCGGTAAAAGCTCGAGCAACGCCGGGCCATGCAGCTAGTTTATATATGATTCAACGAAATACCACAATATTGTTCTGCAAAATTTTTAAAGATCTTAATATATTTACAATAGATTTTAGTTTTTCGAATTACATATTTGGACCTTTTATATCATCCAAAAAAAAAATCACAGATTCTTTCTAAATCTCATATTTAATCCAAAAATTTTGCAAAAATATATTTCATAATGAAAACATTAATAATGTATAAATAAAACAATTATTATATGTTAGAGAAAGAAAACATTCAGATCACTCACACTAAATTAACTACTATTTAAAAAATTTACTATATATATGACGCGCATTTAAGTTTCAATTAAGTAAAGTGTGTAAATTTACTTATTTTATTAATTTTTTTAATAAGTAACATTATAAAGACATGAAAGGAAAATCATGTTTCCAAATGAATTTGAAATTACATTTATTTTTCTTTTATACATTATGTATTATATAATTTTATTTTTAATATGTGCCATATTTGCAATTACTATTTTATAAGATATTATTGATAGTTCCACTAATGACATATATATACATACATATTTACAGTTGGTGGATATCCACTGAGCAATTTCTTGACTAATCGTGATCGTTTCAGAAAAAGCAATGCTTAAGAATTATCCATCTATTTTGTATTTCTTTTCTTCCTGGTGAATGTAGATTTGTTTGTACTTAATATTTTTAAATAGGGAAAATGAATCTTTTCATAATGCATTATGGTTTGAATTATGCAAGCTAGTAATTTTAAGTGCATAAATTACCCTGAGGAAATCGTATTCATTTCACCGTGTTTTCACTTATAATATGATGAAAAGAAAGAAAAACTAAAAGTAAAGTAACATTTTCTTTAACAATAATTCTATGCAGCTTAGAGGGTGAACACAACACTTGCAATTTAAGCCTAACATGAAGACGAAAGTAAGGCGGGAAAAAAAGTGTCGAGTTTTTACGAGTCCCAGCGAAGTTGCCATAAAACCGAAACGTAAGTACTCTCAACTTTGGTAGAACGTTGAAAGGTTTAATAGCAATATTTTACAACAAACTGAGCCACGAAGGTGATGGGAAAGTGAAAAAAAGATGGTTATATTTTAGGCACTGAAATAATGCTTTGAAACTCACCAACGCCTTCAGAATAAAGACTTGACTCGAATTTTTCCTTCCTCGTGAGAATAGTGCCATAAAATACATAAACAAGCGGCCAAGTTTCACTTTTATTTACGCTGTTGCAGCCTTATTTTTAACGTAAACTGTCAAGATCGAGAGGGTATGAAAACTAGCCAATAGACACTCATCTTCCAGAAGTATTTTATTTCGTGATCTGGTGATTTCAGGGTTAAATGTGTTGAAATATTACATTCGGAAAGCCCAAATATATAGTTTAAACAGCACATTAGTGTTTAATCAGTATAACAGAATTTAAAAGAATGTCGAAAATGCTATTTTTTGTTTTCTTCTTTAGTTTCTATGTTTAACTATGCATGCATAATTTCTTAAGTTATTGGCAACGGTTCAAAATTAGTTTTGAAAAAAAAACGATCAAGAAAAATTGAAAAAGAATGTTCATCGTTTGTGAATTGCATACACAATTTGAATAAATATGCCTGGAATGATCAAGATAACGAAGAAGTGATATTTTAGAACAAAAAGAAGTCCAAGCCAATATTTAACCTGTAAAATTTATTAAATATTGTGTTACGTTAAAACTAGCTGTTTTCTTTTTTCAAAAATAAGATATGTCTCACGCATTTTAATAAAATTTTCATTTCTTATAGTTGGCATGTTCTTACGTATACTTACTTCTACATAAAATTTTAAAAAAATGGTTTTCGAAAAAATACTGTATTATCTTCTGACATTTGCAAAGTAAAATGAAACCGGTAATGTTTATCTTCAAGTTTACATTTAAACAATACTAAATTAATAGATTTTTAAAACTTTCATTATGTTCAAGGAAAATGTTATACCAAAGTAGAAAAAGCTGATTCTATTTGAATCTTCAATATATCTCTAAAAGATGTTCATGTTATATTATTACAATTTATAATGTTCCTTTAGAATCACAAGAGGCTGTTTCAGGTTTCGTAAACATGTATTATATTTCACAATGATGTTGTAACTTAAAATTACTGGAAGATGGGAAAGCAAAACTAATTCAGTATTGCTTAATTATCTATGTGAAGGAAAATTCAAAAGACATTGGATCAATTGGTAAGATATGGAGTAGTTTTTTTTAACTAAAAAATTTCAACTAATTTCAGGATTTTAAATATGTATGGAAATAGTAATATATTATTTTATTTATACTATTTATCCCATTTGTTGTTCAATTCTCGAAAAATTCTTTTATATTTTAATCACTTATATTCGCTGAAGATAACAATGGCGTAACTCATTTTTTGATAAGGATATAATAATCATGTAATAAATACTATGATGGGGAATAACCAAAACTGGATTTCAATGCTGAGGTATACGCATTATGAAAATAATAATAAAAGCATTTAAATCCTATTTCGAATGATATTTAGTTGAAGTCATTTAAAATAGAGTATATAAAGAAAATATTTCAAGATATGTGTATTCCAGAGAAATAAGAAAATATAATATAATTATATAATAATGAAATATTATGATTATATAATAAGAAAAATATAATAGTTATATAATAAGAAAGATATAATAGTTATATAATAAGAAGGATATAATAATTATATAATAAGAAAGATATAATAATAATATAATAAGAAAATATAATGATTCTATAATAAGAAAAATATAATAAATATAATAAAAGAAGATAATAATTTTATAATAAGAAAAATATCATAATTATATAATGAAAGAAGATAATAATTTTATAAGAAAAAATACTAATTAAATAATAAGAAAAAAATTATTATTATATAATAAGAAAAAAAATAATAATTATATAATAAAAGATAATGATTGTATAATAAGAAAAAATCATTATTATATAATTAGAAAAAAATAATTATTATATAATTAGAAAAAATAATTTTATATAATTGAAAAATAATTATTATATAATTAGAAAAAATAATTATTATATAATTAGAAAAAATAATTATTATATAATTAGAAAAAATAATTATTATATAATTAGAAAAAATAATTATTATATAATTAGAAAAAATAATTATTATATAATTAGAAATTACAACAATTATATTATAAGAAATTACAATAATTTTATGAAAGGAAAATATAATAATTATATAATTAGAAAAAATAATTATTATATAATTAGAAATTACAACAATTATATTATATGAAATTACAATAATTTTATGAAAGGAAAATATAATAATTATATAATTAGAAAAAATAATTATTATATAATTAGAAATTACAACAATTATATTATAAGAAATTACAATAATTTTATGAAAGGAAAATATAATAATTATATAATAAGACAAATAATATGAAAATATATTAATTACTTTGGAATTTTAAGAAAGTAATTTAGTTTTTTCACGACAGTGGATTTATAATTATATTTTTTCGCACCCAACTTCACACTTAAACATCATAATCCTTATATTATTACAAATTTGGTGTAAAATTGTCTAAAAAACTTGCATTTGGATGTGTAATGCCTTTATCTTAAATTTCTAAATTGGGGTCTAATCTACGTTAAAATTGTAATATTTAAAGCAGCAATCTCACTTACGTTATAAAGGTGATTCAATGGGAACGCGAAATCTTGGCAGTTGAGCCAAGTTGCGCGTCACAGTGACTTGCGATCATGTTGGTGACCATTTTTGGTGCGTTCCGGGACCCTCTGGATTCTTCTAAAATAATTAGAAACCCACTAATTTCAAAACCATCCGCAAGCGGGTCTTTTCAATTTTTCGCGGGGATATTAAAAAAGAAGGTGCTCGCCGAAAATCAATGAGCCTGGTTTTTAAATACGATCAGTTAGTATTAATTTGATTGTTAAGCGATTGTATTCTTGGATATTGAACGAGTATTGTTTTGTGAATAAATTTTATATCGTGTTTTTTAACACCGATAATTGTGTCTGAGTGCTGTTGAAGGTGTGAAGACATTCAGAATTTTGTGAATATTGCTGCTGAATCCTGTACTTATAAAGGATTGGATTTTCTACAATAAATTCTTATCGCTCTGAAAGAACTGCTTTGTTTTTACGACTGATTGGCATAGAATCCTCGAGCCTCGGATCTACGAAACAATATGTTTTGAGAGTTGATATATGAAGGCTTGCTTGTGAAAAAATCCAACTGAGTCTACTCATTAGTTTTTGATTGGTGCCCTTTTAAATATGGAGGATGAAAAGCAACATCTTTGGCTATTTTGATTTTTTTTACTATTAAAAAGGTAAAAATGCTGTTCAAGCCAGAAAAAAATTAGCCGATGTGAATGGAGAAGATGTATTGACAGTACCTTAGTGCCAAAATAGGTTTACAGAATTTCAATCCGGCAATTTTGTTGTTGGATACACCATATTCTTTAAGGCCAGTTGAAGCTGATAAAAAAGCAATTAAGGAATTAATTGATGCAAAGCGGCGAAAAAAACTCGTGTAATCGTTGGGAGGTTAGATTTATCGAATTCAACTGTAATCACTTGAAAGGCCTAGGTTTAACCTCAAAGCTCGACGTATGGGTTTTCACGTTCTGACGGAAGAAATTTTTGTCGTCGCGTCGATGTCTATGGTTTGCTTTTCACTTTTGAAGCACATTATCGCTAGGGATGAAAAATGAGTCGTTTGTAACAATGTCGAACACAAGAGTTCACAGAGTAGAAAAAAGAACCGGCTTAAAGCATTTTGAAAGCCTGTACTCATAAAAAAAAATGTCATGCTATCCTTTTTTAGGGGAGAAGGAGAGGATTCCATAGGTATCGCTTTTTCTTTATTTTTTAGTTTATTCCAGACAACACAACAATTATGTCTGAACTGTACTGTCATCAGCTGGACAAACTGAATTATTCATTTAAACAAATAAGCCAGAATTTAACAGAAAAGGTGTAGCATTCCACTAAGATAATGTGAAACCTCAGACAAGTTTGGCAACTCGCCATAAACTTTTACAGTTTGAATGGGATATACTGCCACATCCACCATATTCTCAAATCTGGCACCCTATGATTATCATTTGTTCCAGTTTCCTTAAAACACTTTAGATGGTAAAACTACTGATTCAAATGAGAAGGTCAAAAATCATTTGGATCAGTGTTTTGCCAGCAAAGAACAAACATTTTATAAGTGTTGATTCATGCTAATATTCACTACATGAAAATCGTCTTTCATTTTCACAAAAACGAAATTACTTTCTGAGTAACCTAACATAAGACATATAGGAGAATATGAATTCACTAATAATTCAAAAAATGGTTGCGTTGTATTAAATATTACGTATATATTAAGCTAATCGAACAAATATATAAATTACGGGGTTAAGATTCAAAATATTACCTTTAATTAGCAAGTTGACAAAACTGTAGATTTTCAGATTAGACGACATATTTACTGGGACACTGGGAATTTTAAAACTAATTTACAAACCAGAATAATACATCCCATTATTAATGCCATTATAGTGTTGTATTAATAAATTTATAAAAAACTGATAAGGACTAAAACAAACCTAAAAAATTATAGAACGCACTTGGAGAAAAAGAAAGTTAGGTAATGAAAAAAATCCTAATTAGCTACTTAATGGCAATAAGATGATAAATTAAATGTATCAATTGTTGCAATATTAAGATATTGTAATAAATTTCCATATAATGAATAAAAAAATCAGACGTTACTCATTTTATTTTCTCTTTCTAGAAAGAAATTGAAATGTGTTTAACAGGTCATGTTAAGTTTTTCAGTTAAAATTTAAAAATATTGATTCTTCGTTTTCATTCTAAGGAGAATGCAAATTACTAAAAAACAAGTTTTCGGGGATTTTTTTGGATTTTACGAACATCATCTTTTTGCAAGAGTAGAAGTAAATTCTCAGCTGAGACAAATAACTATTAAACACACATTTGTGGCACTAACAAAGATTTATAAATATCACAATCTGGAGAAATTTTTTCAGTCAAACAAAAGTGAACAAATGTTATTTGGCAATTAATATTTGTCTGATATTTTGATTTATTTATTTTAGATTGTAGTTATTTACCATAAAATGAAAAGTTTTATAAATTTTAATATTGTTTTTAGGTTGCAAAATTCTCAAAAATTTTGAATGTAACTTGAAGTCTTAGGTGAAAAGGTGAAAATCCTTTATAACTCTATTCACGGCTTATTTAAATTCATACTTAAATTCAATTTTTTTTTCATTTTTTTCATACAATACATGCTTTTTTACGATAATCCATTCGAGAGAAAAAAAATGTGTTTATATTAATAAAAAATTCTCTTAAAATATTGGTTAGTGGGTTAGAATTATCACTGAATCTTAGTTTACTAAACCGGAAGAAAATAGTTTTATAAAGCAAACTTCTGTTCAAAAGAAGAGAAAAAGAAGGAATGTGATTTGTGTCTTGACATTTTTTGGTCAAAATAGGTAATGGCTGGTTACCTTAGTTATGATAACCGAGTTATTAAATTTTACAGTAAAACTGTAAAAACCTATTTGTTTGCAATAAAAAAATCAGGGATAGTTACAATTCACATAGTTAGATAAAGTATGTCTATCAATACGCAAAGTAATTTAAATAAATTATACATTAAGGGAAATGAAAGCTAGCTATATCCTTCCACCTCCAATCTGGAAATGTAGCATTGTGGAGTTGTTGTTTATAATCCCACACGCGATCGACCATGTTAGATTGAGGCCCATAAATTCCATTGTTAAAAGAGGCTAAATAACGTCTGTCATTAGCCATAGCTTTGAGCAGCTAGCAGGTGACAATACGTTTTGTCTCCAATTGTAGAAATAAAAAATTAAGAATATAAAACGTTGCCGATGTAGCCTAGTAGTCAAGGTCACGAACTCTTGGCTGGTGTGTCATGAGTCAAGCCTGGTGCCACTGATGACCCGTCATGCAGAGGAGGCCGTTCAACTTTAAAACTATCGAGACTCAAACGTCCTCCCCTTGGTGTGGAGAGTAAGGAGAGGAGATGCCAGCTCAAGTGTCGTCCTTGTTATTTCACCATGGCTCAAAATTAAGAGATCCATCTCCAATAGCCCTTCGTGCAGCTTTGTAGAGAGGTTAATAGAACTCTTTTTCTCTCACTTACTAATATAAAATTGCAATTATATCCTAACTAGGGATTGCAATATCGGACCAAAAGTTCAATCTCGGTATTCGGTATTTTTTAGATCTTAATACCGGGATACCGGTTTTAATTCTCTTTAGTAGAAACTTCAGAAAAAGAAAGAACACACAGGTGTTTCTTTGCTTTATTTGCCAGTTTTATTAGAGAGTGTTAATATCACACACACAAAAAAATTATTTGTAACTTATAAATTATAACAGTATATAAAGATTTAAAAAAAAAGTAGAGGAACATCTTATTTATTTAAATCACAGAAAAAGTGTCAATATCACTATTCAGTCTGAGGTACTATTACAAATTTATGTTTTCTTATGTTCTGTAAAGTTATTCCTATTCATTATTGTTTATTATCCATGAGTATATATGTAATTAATCTGAAAAAAACCTTTTGAACCCCAAAGTATGATACGCAAATACAATGTGAATAACAAACTCACAAATTCCAAAAATATCGAAATATCACGGCCTTTCTTCACAATTACAACCTTGTTTTCTCAGATACGAATATAAGACTGTGAATCCTGCGCGTGTGCAGTACCGCTCTGAGCTGTAATAGGATAGTTTTGGTCCCCCTCCTTGATGATTCACATATTTTGTCCCTTCTCTTGATTGCACGATGCAACTTTATATCCACAGTCCAATTAATTTCGTCCGTTAGGGAGACATAAAAACAAAAACGCATACTATTTTGCTAGGTTGCCGATCCCCGAACATATAGTGGAGATAATTAAAAAAAAATTTTAGTAAATACCGAAAAACCGGTATTTAAACTTGTGAATACCGGTACTACAAAATTGTACAAATGGCTCAAAATACCGGTGTTCGGTATCCCGGCATACCGGTATTGCAACGCCTAATCCTAACAAATTGTAGAAAATTCGATAACAAATACTAGTTAACAGCTTGATATGTGTTGAATTTCATTCCATTGAAGTTTTATTTTCAAAACTAGTTCAAATATGCGATTCTGAGTTTTGTATCAAGAGTTTTGAGACACAATGCTTATTAAAATCGTCTTAATAATGCATATATTAAAAAAAAACAACAATTGTAGCAATGTGCTTTCCGCAAGGTCTATCTTCTCTAACTCGGAATTTTTTCCCATCCATCCGAATTGGGACTTTGGATTTGAACAACTCAACGCCGCAAATGAAAGTCACTACCAAGAAGCATAGAAATTGTGAGGGAGATAAAAAATATAAGTTAGGGGAAATTAATTTTTCCTAATTTCAAGGAAATGCAATTACAAGCTATTATTTCCTTTTTGGAATTTTTTTTAAATTTTGTCATTTATTATTCAAGCAAAATTAGGGAGATTTTTTGGTAGCCTTTTTTTTCTTTTAGTTTTTCCCTCGCCTCATAAACGCCATTCTAAAGCTTAAAAATAAAGTATTTTTCCCGAGAAAGCAGGGTTTTTTTTTCTTTTCGAGTCCTATTTAATGTCTTCTAAGTCCCTACTGCATCCGGATAACCTACAAGAAACCCACAGATCAGCGATATCTCTACCAACAACCAATACGAGCAGAGGTATTGGGACACAAATATCAGTAATTCTTATTCATTGAAAATAAAACGTCTTTTTTAAAATTGTTTTAAAACACATTTTGCTTCTGCTTTTTCAATTCCTACATTAGCTCACACTCTCTCTATATTTATTTATTTCTATTGGTAGAATTTTCAATCGTTAATAAAATACATTTTAAAGCACTCAATTGAGCTGAAATTTTATATACATGATTATTTTGAATGACAATACAATAATTTAACTATAATTAATAAAAATTGACTAAAACTAATTATTTAAAGAATTACAAATACACACACTACCACGTTGGCATCATTTTTGGCGACTTAGCGACCCTTTTTGCGTCTTGTGTCAAAACGTGAAAAGGTTTTTTTTTCCTCACGTTTTAAAGCATTCAGTTGAACTGAAATTTTATAGATACGATTGTTTTGGATGATAATACGATACTTTAATGATAATTAACAAAAATTAATTACCTCTTAATGTTGTGATTCTTCATATGTATATACATATTTATATTAATTGTAATTATTTAATAAAAAGTAGCTAAAATAAAAATTTTCTTTGTTGATCTAAGTAGGAATTGACTTAATTTTTTTTTATATTACTTGTTTTAAATCACACTTTATAAATTATGAAGCACATTAAAATTCTCAAAAAATACTTTAAATGCTCAAGAGATATTTCCAAATGAATATTAACACACAAAAACGGTTATAGCTTCCGCACTAGGATTTCCATATTTCTAGTTAGTTGAATACATTACAAATACAGCCGGACCTCCATATAACGTAGTCGCTAAATCCCGAAAAAGAGTTGGTTGTATAGAAAAGTTGCTATACAAGGTCATCTTTAAATTTTTCCCTATCCAGCACACACAAAATTTTAAAACACTATATATTAAAAAAGTAATTATTCACTTCTTTTTGAAAATTTATATATATTAATTTTATATATCTTACCTATAAAAAAACGAAAGAAAGAAAAACTGCAAGGAAATGTTCTTGACGTCTTTATTCCTTCCTAAAAAAAAAAAAGAATATTTTTTCTTTCATAATCAAAACTGTTTGACATTTCGAGCTCAGAAACAAGTTACCAGTATGACTGATCAACCTTTTTAAAAGAACGGAGACTAGTTAAAAACACGGGAACACAAGACCCCATTGAAGGTGAAAGGGGGTATCGCAGATTTTTTCCCGAACTGGACAATGTGGGTTAAAGGTTACTTTTTGTAGAAAGCCCAGAATTCTATTCCTCGGTGAGTTAGGGACTTAAAAAAACCATTTCAAAAATTTTTTACCACCATTGATGGTTAAAAAAAAAGAATAAAAAAATTCAGAAATCTTTAAAAAGGAGAAAAAAAACAAAAAAAAGTTCGCTATATAAAAAAATGCGCTTTATTGGGAGGCTATTTAAAAAAAAATACAATTATTCAATATATGTGTCAAAAAAAATTTCAAAAAAAAATCATGAAAAGTTCTTGGGTTGAAAAGTTCGCTATGAGAAAAATTCATTATAAGGGTTTGAAATGGAGGTTTGAATGAATTTAAAATTGATCTAACCCCCAAATTTAAATTTTTATAAACAACTTTTATAGGTGAAAGTAAAAAAAAAAGTTTAAAACACACATACATGAAAAGCTATATTCTAAAATTCGATAAGTGTACTTCCCCTGTTCATTTACAACCAGCATAAATTTTTTGTTATCTAGCACAAATAATCCTTTTGGGTAATGTGACAGTCGTGAAAGACAAAAGTTTGCTTCAGCAACGATCTTACTTTTTCTCTTTTCCTTTTGCTCATCAGCCGTGAAAGTCAATGTTTTCTCTTATTATGATTTTCTAAAAGGCCCATTAAAAACATCTTTTCCTTAAGAGTTTTTTTCCCCAAAAATTTGTTCCCAAATTAATGAGTTCCCCGTTTGCAGGGGAAATTTAAATAATCAATAAAACTAAGTGTTATACTCAAAAAGCTTTATGTTGAGTATGGTGTGCATTGATTTTTTTTTTTCAAAACGAAAGTAGAACATGTTTTAAATTCATGTACTTAATTGGTTAAGTGACTTTTTATAAAAGAGGACTCTGAATGCGAAAAGTCTGAACACTAACGCAAATGCCTTTTTATGTGTTTACTCATAATTCGAAAATATGAATATGTTAACAGAAATTTAAAAAAACTGACTTGCATTATTCTTCATTCAGTGCTATTAACTTTTTTACTTACCTTGAGTAATTAGATTATATAAATCATAGTGATTAGGATGGTGATTTCCCTTTAGGTTTACTACCTTTAGTATTATATTCTGTTTTTATCATGGCTCTTCTATAATTGATTTCAACAAATGGATCACAAAAAAGTATATTTTTAATCTGAAGCTTTTGTTGAATATGGGGAGTTAGGAATATTAAAATAAATAATTATTACGAATGTATTTATTTATTTCTGAAGTTCTTTTCTAGCATCGTACTTTTCTTGTCTTGCCTCGATAGATTCTTTTGCAAAAATATACATTTATAGAAAATAAAATAAAAAGGGATGCTCAGAAATTAAAAATATTTTAAGACAAAAAAAAATTCCCAAAACTTCTTAGTTTTGTTATATCTTTATAATTAACCCAGGAAACAATAGGTAAATTTTGCTGATTTTTATCTTTCTCAAAAGAAACATGCTTCTGTTACTTAATTTATGGTTTAACACACAAATGACCAAGAAAGTACTTTAAAAGCTTCAAATAATAATTAGCATAGCTATCAAAATTACTATATATCATATTTTTTATTGCATGGTTCTTTTGACCAACATGTGAATTAAAATATTATTACATAATTAATCACGCTTTCAACCCCACGTTTACATTTTCTTTGACTCGACATGTCAATGCACTTTAATAGTTAATTATTTTAACTGTGTAGCCATACACATACACATACTTGTCATAATATTATGTGTCGCGCACTACAGCAAAATATGAATCGAAAGTTATTTAAATGTTTTGGGAAGAAAAAAAAATCACTAACAAGAATATTTGTAGTTTTTAGGTAAGTATTTATCCTTTAAATAGCCTTGCTAAACTTAAAGAATTAAAGCATTTTTAGTGCTTTCATACAAGGGTGGGCAAGTCTAAGTTTCATGCAAACCTAAGCTTTGTAACTAAATGTTCAACATAATATTCACTAATAATAAGGCATTTAACATAAGACATCACTGCACAGAAGTATGAGTACAAATGATAAGCTGCATCATGCGTCAGCATTTACATTGCCATACTTAGATGAAAAAATCAACATTTGAAACAATTTGCATATTCCTAAGGCAAATTGATTTAAGAACTTATATCCTCCTTTAATGAGTGAAATCAAGTCAGTGCCTTAACTTGCGTTTTCGAGCAATTTTTTTAGCTTCCTTTGAAACCCAGCTTGAGAGCATCTTCTAAAGATGTAAGCATTCTATCCCAATTTAAAAAGAATAGTTTTTGAAAATTGAGATAAAATCAATGTATGATAAAGGCGAAGTTTAGCATCTGCTTTCTCAAGTTTTTTTTTCTTTAAATTTCCGTGCTAGCTCATTTATGACGGACTGGGCCTCATCGTGTACTTTTGTACAGTCATTTTTAAATACCTATTACCTCTTTTACGATTCCAACTCTTAGTGTGTTTTCCCCTTATTCTTCAGTAATCAGTTATTTTTGGATATTTCGTACCATGTATTTAACATTTGAAAGACTGAAACTTAGTACATACCTATATTGCCCAAAAGCAGTCCGAATGACTGCATTGTGAAAGAACGATTAATGTGTAAAGAAATTTGTTTAAATTTAATTTTTAATATTTTTTATATTATTTACAGTCATATAACTAGTTATTAGTAAATATTAACAGTAAAAAAAAATTTCTTCACTTGGAAAAAAAATGTATTCTAAAAAATTCTAAGAAATTGTTCATTATATACGTAATTTTTTTCTAATTGAAATTCAAAAGCAGTCAGAATTAATTCCTTTAGGCAATCTAGTGTTAATGTCTTTTAAATTCAAGGAAAGTGAATAAGTGATACCTCGTACAGTGTTCTTAATGGAAAAGTTATAGTAAGAATCATAATTAGTTTACTAGCTTACTTAAAATTAGATGACCAGTAAGAATTAATTTTTGAATATATTTTCATGGTTTATCAATTACCAAATATAGGTTAGCAGTCCAATTTTGGTTCAGTGTCCTCAAAGATGCAGCTTCAGAGCAAAGAAGACAATAGCTGATGAAAATTTTACTAACATTTTCAAAAAAAATTATAGGAAAGAAAATAGACATAATATTTCGTGAGAACAAATAGGTCTTTATATTTCAATAATGTCATAAGTTAGAACTTAACAACAAGTCTACGAAAATCTTTGTTTCTTATCTTTTTAAATGTGATACATGATATAAATCATATTAAGGTTGCATGCATGAATTAAAAATAAGTTACATCACCCTCCCCTAAAAATTAGAACTTAAGTTCAGGAAAGAGCTAGATTTTAAAAGCATAATGTTCGCGAGTTTGATTATTGCTAAAATAGAAGAACGAGATACTAACATCATTTTCGAGCATTCTTATGTTTATTTCTTTTGGCATGAAGCTGTTGCTTCACACCACAAGTAAAGTCATGTGTAAGAGGAATCAGGTCCATTACCGCCCAAAACAAGAAAATAACACGAAAGCACATTACCTGGAGACACGCCGAAATGAAATTCAAAAAGTCAGAAAGTGGGTAGCATAGGGAAAAGAATAAAGTAACACCATCTAAGAGAAAAAAAATAGAACAAATTTATGAAAAACGAAAATTACATTACCTTGTTTTCTTTTTGCTTCACTTCAGCTCACTGTATTCAATTTTTTGTTGTATATTTCCTTTAGGAAATTCTTAGACACTATCACCATAAAGAAAAAAGTTAATACAACAGGGAAAACTTAATAAGTTTTGCTAAAGGAATGGGTAAAGAAAGTATTTTTCCCTTTGTTTTCGTCCCTATCTTTGTATACCGCAGCACTAACGGAGCCGCGAACCAAGATGTATAACTTATTTCAATTTTGTAGGAAAACAAGTAGATGTTTTTTACAATAACATATAGATATTGAATGCAGTAATTTTTATTTATAGTTAATTGTTAAGTTTTTTAAATATTTAATTAAAATTTATAATAAAAATGTCTTTTAATGCAAATTCCTATCACTTAATAATAAAATGATACCAAATGTAATTAGCAATATATTATGTATATCCTCTGCATTGAAATTTCTTTAGTAATTTTGTAGAGTTAATGTGGAAAGACGTTGTGTACTTCTTTGCCAATAATTATTTACAGTATGAGATACAACATACAGAACATAATGAATTTTATATTTAAATAAATTATATATATTTTTATGCAATAACGTTAATATAGTGCAATATTTGCTTTATTATGGCGTTATGATTAAATTCTTTTTTATGAAAAATATTTCGATAATACAAGTTTTTCCAACCATTTTCACTTGAATTAAAATGCATGTTTTTATTGCTCTTTTTATTTGGAGATTATAATATCACATTTCGTATATACATATAAATAGGAAACTGTTGCAAAAAAAAAAAAAAACAAGGTTAATATAAATATATGCTAAAACATAAATTTGTAAATTAATATAGTAATGATAAATCACCGTAGTTCTAAAACAATTGAATACTAATAAGAAGTTAACTAAGAGCTGAAATTTAGCATTTATATATAATTTTTTGTTTACTATGTAATGAATACATATATACTTTTATTATATTCCCAATAATTCTAAATATAAAATAAAGCTTGATTATTAGTAGACTACCAGAAGAATTAAAAATATTTTTGTTCGAGAATGATTGATATTTATTTGGAAATTTTATATATATTCCAAGATATAAAACTCCATAAATGGATCAAAACTGATATTGTTAATATTTTGTTGTAGCATTTCTCTAGTAAGTAATTACAGAACTCTTTATGATTTTCTGATAAATTAAAATGATTATTTTTAAAATTGTACTTTCTTACATCCATATATAATTTTTACATAGTTAATATTTGTATCATATGTAGAAGTATAAAGATGTGTGGTTGCATTGAACCTAAATATAGAAAAATTTGTGTCAATGTACGCTATTTGTTGAAATGTATTGAAAATCTGTTAATAATTTATCTAAAAATCATTCAAGTTGTATCAAAATTTTAAAAATTGTTTGATTGGAAATAAAGGATTTATATTAAGACTTATTGAATTTTAAAATTACCAAATAAAATAACCGGTGATGACATCCAGTGAATTAAAGAAAGAGAGAATAGAGAGTTGAAAAATATAAAAATTCAAATCAAGGGATAATTATTTTAAAAAAATTAAAATCTTACAATAAATTAATAGCACTGTGTAACTAGTGCCCTTTGCCCCCTAAAATGTTTACGAATCGTCCTTTCTACAGATGTTTGCAGACCCCTCATATAGTGAATCAATTTCTGGTTTAAAATAGCTTAAATATCTTTAATAGAATTACATAAATATTTTTTAAACTATAAGAAATTTTATAAACACTATTGAATTTACTATTTATTTTTTTCTTAAAAAATGCATTTTTTAAAAAAAAAATATAATTTGTTTTATATTGATGTAGAAATTATCTCTTAAAAAACTCAAAATTATTAGTAGTTATATGTCAAATGACTTTAACCGCTATCATTTAATGCCAATATATGCATTTGTGCATAATTTTAAAAATATTTTTCTTATTTCTTTCTTTAATAAAGGAGAAACATATTTTACTTTATGTTTTATTTTTAGAGGTAGAAATTAATATTGAGTAATTTTTAAAGCAGTTTATGTTTTTATACTTAATTACAAATGATTTAATATAAAGGAAAATTACAAAATATTCAATATAAATAAATAAAATTTTGATTAATACAATATAGATCAGTATAATAATTATAATAAAATATAAATAATTATACTTAGTATATTTTTAAATATATACGATATATGAATCTATATATATATATATATATAAATAACAGGAACAAGATATTTACTCTTTTTTTATAACCATATGCTACTTACTTAATAATTCATACAGTTCAAATATTCTAAATAGGATGCGTAAGCTCGGTATTAACAGGTTAAGTATTTTTATTTTCATATAAGACACGTTGTACGTAGCCCTATTTTGCTCTTCGTTACACAAATTTAATTGCAATTCATTACTGAAAAACGCATAAAGTATGTTCATAAACTTATATTAGTTTAAAAGAAATATTAATGAATATTGTAATTTGTTAAAAGATGCATATTTTACACATATGAGGTAAATGTAGTTTATAATAGCTTAATCCAAATTTTGTTTTATTTATCACTAAAAAAAATGCAATAAACGTAAATTGTAGAGAATCGATCTCAAGAAATAATTTTTATAAAATGGATTCTAAAGTCACAGTACGGTTTTTAAATGAGATCATAAATATCATTTAACGAGAATAATTTTTAATGAAAATGAGAAAGTTAAAATCACATAAATAATTCTTGCCACAAAGAAGTATGGACCAAATTGAAATTCATTTGACATCCTAAATCTTCGTTAAGAGAAAGATAAGAAATTACTCTAGTAATTAGGTTTAGAGTTAAATGCAATTAATCTTAGTTTTTACAAATAACCCATCAAATGAATTTTAGTTTAGGATATGTTAAAATGTATCTTATTCAGCATATCACTATATTACTTTTAAACAGCTTACATATTAAAAATATGTGGATAATTTTATGTATCATAATAAAGCTCTATAGCATCTTTAGAAAAAAACGTGTTAAAGTAAGAAATATATATATATTTTTATAAACACAAATAATAATAATAATAATAATAATACTAACACAACTGAAAATAAGAAGACAAAACACAAAAGAAAATAATATAGAAACCTATTAAATAAGTAGTTCGTTTTAAAAATTATTCTAAGATCTACAGAAGGAAATTATTAGACATTAACATAGATCCGAACAGAGGAGTTTAATTGCTTCTACTTCTGTAATGGGTAATGTATTAGTTTTTGTGTAATCAGTGATATTTTACTTACAATCACAATTTGCCTTTTTTGAAATTAACCTGAACGTAGGCAACTGCAAGTAAATTACACAAAAATAAAAACATGTTTGCTGGACCGGACCCTATCGTTATTAATATTGATTATGGTGTATTACTTTTAAATTACTGATGATGTTAACCCTGAATAATACTTTTTAATTTTCCATCTTATAACTAATTTCTAGACTAAGTATTATAATAATATAAGTCAAATACAATTAGAAATTATCATGGAAAACTATAAACGGATTCTTATCCTTCCACTGTTAAAGCTGGTTCTGCTTTATATACGGTTATTTATTCCGGTATTTTCTATGAGAATGTTATTCTTTGCTGCATGATATGCTTAAAAATTCATTTGAGTTGTACCATATGTATTGCACCTGTCATGCCTTGTAACTATTTGAATAACTACATTCTAAAGAATTTAATTTTTTGTGTTATTCTTATTATTATATGTAAATAATTTTAAAAAGGCTTATAAATGAAGTAGCTTTGATTAATTTCATTTAAATATTGTACATAAAATATTTTTTAAATTAAGCAACTGTACATTTTTATATATCTCGGAAGTTTTTTCAAATCAAAACGCTTGTACAAATTTTCTACGTGCACCATTTAAACTATTAAAATAGTTAAACTTAATTTAGAACAAAAATTTGCATTGTATAGATATTTTTATGTGTGTGTTTTATTCTTATTATAATATTTTAATATGCATAACCCTATTATTGTTTAGTTTTTTAAACTCCAGGAAAAAAGGGTATAATGCTTATACTAATTATTGCAGAACAAGAGAACTAATGGATTTAATTACTTGATATAAATTAAACAGTCAATTGCCTTTTTTGAAAGGTAATAGTTTATTGGAAATACTGAAATTGCTTGAAAGTTTGGATCGAAAAAAAATGTGCGTCAAAAAGTTATAATTTTGTCGATAATTTATTATAACAGTGCATTTTAAAACATTTCATTTAGTTCCCACAGAGACTGGTAAACAATGCACATCTTACAGCAAGCAAAATATTAATTTACAAAATTAAAACATTAACTTCCTTTGATTTTTTCTCCGTCAAAATAAATGAGGCTGATTTAATTTACTTTTCTACACGGAATTAATTTTCAACAGAGAATACCAATTAAACAACATTTAAAAAAACGTGAAGAATTTTTAGGAGATATGATATGTTTTTCGTTTTTAAATTTAACTTTGTATTTTTTTCTTAAATCTTCTTATCAAGTCGTTAGTATTTTTATATTATTTTGAAATGTCTTTTAGGTAATGTGGGGAAAGAGCAGAATTAAATTTTTTTCAAACCCTCAAATTCTTTCCACATATTTTTCTTTCCTTTTTTTATGCTGTTTATTGCATTTTAGTACATAAAGCGTAACAGATTTTTCTCCGGGCTAGTGATTAAGAATGAAGATGATTTCAGAAATATACATTTTTTTGTTGTTGTTTTTCAATGCTTTGGGCAAACTTGGCATTTGACAAGCAGACATCTCTGGAACTAAATTACAGCAGATTCATTCGCTTTTTTTTGCACTTTCTTTTTTTTTTACACAATATCCAAATAAATAAAAATAATAAAGCTTTGATCGGCACTATTTCGGAAAAAAGGAATTTGAGGAATTTTAATCAACTGATCAAATAGCGGTTCATTACGAAGCTGAAAAGATTTTAAGATTTGTAAGCAAGAAAAAATACATAGCTTTGAAAGAATGTTTTTTTTTTTAAATAGAAACTGAGCTCTTAAAGTTTAATCTGTTTAGGTTTATGCAAAAAAGTAATGTTTACTGTTGTAACGCTCTAACTACAATTGTTATGGAAAATGCTGGCAGGGTCTGAATTATTTCCTATTTTATTACACTTATTTAAAGGTAATTAATTTCTTTCATAGATGAGTATTATTTTTAATGGATTTCTATGCTTATTAAATGAAATTTTATATGTATTCATAGCATTTCGAGATTTTATTTCTTAATAAAACTACAAAAATTGAAAAAGGGAAATTTAGCTTTTGAAGGTATTATTAAAATCAAATTTTCTTTTCTGTTTTTAAATTTAAATAAATTTTATAACCAAATAAAAAACCGGACAAGCAAAACATATAGTTTTAAATAATTTTTATTACTTTAAATATAATATTTGGCAGACACATGATATGGATAGCAATAAACAGCATTTTTTGAATGATTTGAAATAAAACTGAATTACATTTAAAAAAAACTAAAAATTACTATAGCGAAAGGAAATCCCTTTTGATGAATTGTAGAATCCATATGGATAATTTTCTGTAAAAGAAAATGACTTTGAGACATGAATTAAAGTTCAAATTATTAAAATAATATGTTAAGGTACATAAAACATTATACAATGTAGAGGTTATTCTTAACCAGAACTTCACTCAGGTCTAAAATAATAACCCCAAAGTTCCAATAAAACGGTTTATTTTAACATAAACAGAAGTTATAGCGCCTTCTTGCACTAGTAGTAATAAGTAGAATTATAGTTTCAAATCAAAATATAAAGACAAAATGAATCCCATTCTCGTGGGTTCATCGTGCAGTTCTCGTCTTGGACTCTCATTCAACAGGGAAATGAAACGGATGATATTTCTGGCCCAGATTGGGAAAATAGTCCTCCCTCACAAATGATGCTGTTGGCCTTGTTGGGAAAGTAGTTCGTTCCCACATATATAACAAAAACTTTGAGTAAAGAAATAAAAATATTAAAAATATTATTAAATAAGATTTGAAATATCTTTGTGTGAATCAGGATATTTTTTTCTTCACAAGGTTAAAGACTAGAATTCTGTCCGCAACGCGTCTTCAATTTTAGCCATAATGGTAGAACGCTCATAAAAGAGCTCTACATTAATTGTATAATATAGTGCTTCTCAAACTTTCATCATTTGCGACCCAATATTCAATCAGAATTTCCATCGCGCCCCTCTTCCATACAATAACAAAATTTTGAATTCAATAATACTACACTTTGACGCTAAAGATACAATACGATTTTAACCTCTTAAGTGTCATTGGCGTATATATACGTCTCGCACAGTTAAAACGTTAATTATCCTGGACATATATATATATATATATATATATATACGTCGTTCCAAAATACGATCTTTTCTGCGCACTGCTATTCATAAAATTATTCCGAAGGCTTTGGAATGCAATAAAAAGACTGACAGTGTTTGCGCGAAGGATTTACATATTTCAGAGTATTTGCTTATTTTTATTGCTTTTCTTCCTCCACCCATTACCCCGATACATTACATACCCCCGCTTACGTGGTATTGAGGAGCAAATCACGTAACCTTTAATCGGCAGTTAGAGGATTAATTGTAAATAGTACAAATTATTAAGATAATTGTTAATTTTTGAACATAATTTTATATATAAGAAGCCCACATGGAGTCACTGATTATTATTATACTTGTTCTTAACTTAGTATTGTCAAATTAATTATAAAATACATTGTGCAGTACTGATACATTTATAAGTGTGTTATATCAGTGTAAATATGTATTTTACTTTTATTGTGTCAGGAAGTTTTTTTTGTTTACTTTCAGTAAATTAATAATTTTTTAAATCTTTTGTTTTCCATTTTTTAGTCCCGTCTTTTCTTCCCCCCTCTTAGAGTTATCACTCCCCCCTAGGGGCGCACCTCACAGTTTGAAAAACGCTGGTCTAATAAGAAGCTGCTAAATGTATATGTTAAATTAGTATTTATGGTTCTGAAAAGAGTATGTGCTGTAAAGAAGCATCAATACAAAAATAAATTAACAAACACAATTTGAGGAACTAAAATATTTTGTTCTTTCCAAACTTTCGCTGTTTGAGCCAAAATATTTGTATTAATTCAGTGGTTTTAAGATTCTTACTTATAACTGTATGAATATCGAAACATTTCATCTGCAGATAAATCAAAATTTAATTTCATAGAATAATGTTGAGAATATTAAACATTTACACACATGAATTCTTGAATACAAATCATAAATAATATCCATTTATAATATTTGGTGAAAGAAATCACTTTGTAGATATATTTCAATCCTGAAAATGTTTTAATGCTCCCAAATTACGTTTAAGACTTCAAAAATTAAAAAGAAAGCTTAGGATACTCAAACATCCGAAACAAGTATATAAAAATTCAAAGCAAATTTCAATACAAAAAAATCTTCATATTTTTTCTTATTTACTGATAACTAAAATAATGAAAACATATCTTCGACTATTATATTTTTTATTAATTTTTTAAGAAAATCTTTCTAAAAATAATTTTAGTTTCCTTTCAAATGTTTGAAAAGTACAGTCTTTAATAAAACTTATCCAGCAGACTATTATTTTGTTTCATTATGAATAATCAAACGTAAAAAAAAAAATGTGTAATTCTTCATTAGATTCTTTTACAAAAAAATTAAAATTTCTTTCAATAGAATGCATATTTAATTGAAAAACTATATTCACTTATCCGTTTTTATTTGCTTTTCAGTCTTTTAAAGACAGTCCTTTTGGTTTTCTCGAACAAATTAGTGACGCATCCCTAGTTGATTAAATCCTATAAAAGTGTTCATAAATTTAATAAGCAATTTATTACGTTTGTTAAATACACTGAAGTGCCACTGAATTAGGGATAGCAAGAACTACGCAAAGTGTGTTGCGCTGCGCATCATTTTATGCGCACTGTGGTAACTGCATAAATAGTGCATATTGTGGTTGTTCTGAATTTCCAGTATGGGTAAACTGCATGATTTTCTTGCCTGCGATCACGAGACAAATCGTTGGTGCGCGACGCATGGTCCATTCAATTTCCGAAATTGTCAGACAGCTAGGTCAAGCTGGACAGTCTTAAGAGTATACCAATAATACAGGGATGATGGGCGGGCAGTGGATAGCCTAGTGGTTAGAGCATCAGACTCCAGACCGGAAAGCCTGGGTTCTATACTCGATGCCATCAAATACCCTCTGAGTACACACGGAGTAAGTGCTCTTTAAATCAGTAGGTCCGAAAGTCTTGTGTGAGCTGAATCACGAGTGCAGGGGACTGGAGAATATTTCGCTCCCCTTCAGTTCCATGCCAAAATTGTGGAGGTGGAGTAGGTGGTGTCGCCATCTATCGTCCCTTTGGCGAATTTAGCCAAACTAATTCGTACTGTCACCTGTATGGTGCTCAAGGCCTAGGCCAACGACAGGCGTACCCCTTGCCACGATGAATTTAATGGACTTCGTTCAGACTACGTCAGACAGGTGGCTTTCAACACAACAACACACATGGATGATGGAAAAAAGGCTAGCAATCGGGCAAACTACAAAGGACAATTAGCCTTGAAAGTGCGTGGTGAGAGGCAGCTTAGGCGTATTGTAAGCAGCCAGGAAATCCAAACAATAGCTCCGATTCCCAGTTGAATGACTATGCCAGTCGTATAGTGAGTAAGCGGACTGTGTATGTGTGCAACGCTCACTTCACCGTATGGGTTTCAGAAGCCGTTGACCTACGAGAGTACCATTGCTCAATGCTCGCTGTCGGATTGCACGTCTGGAACAGTGCACAGAGACTGGAGTGTTGAGGACTGGATATGAGTAGCTTGGAATGATGAGTGTCTATTCCGATTACTTTACGCCGACGGGAGGTTGAAAATATGGTTTCAGGCTCATGAAGTCATGGATCCTGCATGCTAGACTGGAATTGTAGAAGAGCATGGTGGCTCAATTATGGTCTGAGGTGTTTTTTCGTGGCACTTTTGGGATCTTTGGTGCATGTACCAACCTCCCTCAAGGCAATTCGGTCCGTAGAGTTGCTGGGTGATTACATTCATTCGTTTATGCTGTTCTGTTCTTCTCACGGTAATGGAGTCTTCCACAGCAAGACAACGGTATCTCTCAAAAGTCCTGGTTGGATGGGCATTTCTCTGACTTTTCTGTCATAAATTGGCCACCTAAAAGTCCAGACTTAAATCATATTGATTATCTTTGGGATGTTTTGGAACAAGGCTTGAAAGGCCATCACACAGCACCAACGAACCTTACTGAACTATAGGCGATTTAGCCAGTATTAGGCAAGTCATCCCCGTGGAACGTTTCCAGAAACTTGTTGAATCTATCCCTTGTCGGGTGGCAGCTGTTAATAAAGCCAGAGGATTAACAAGTCGTTACTAGGTAGGTTTCCCTAATTCAGTGGCACTTCAGTGTACTTGTAAATGTTTTCTGGCAGATCAAAAAGTAACTTCCGTTACGTAACATTTTATTTTTAAAATTGTAATCAAGAAATTATAATCCATACTAGGATAAAATCAATTCGATTCTATTGTAGAAAACATGAAACTTAAGAAAAGTTGTTTTGCTACTTAATTTCGTGAAATGTACGAAACATGGATTTGAAATATCAAAACTTTTAAAATTTTAAAGTTTCCCCAGATATTTTAGTATTTTTATTACACATTTTGTCTTTTGCTTAATAAATGTTCCAGGAATTTCTATAATTATTGATTAATACCCTTAACAGATATAAAAGTTTTAAGAAATACGTATTTTCCTGATACTAAATAAGTGCTTTTCCTTTAGTGGTGGAAAGGAAGTAAGATACTGCATTTAAAATTCTTTGAAATTTTATATAACTTTACAATAATTTAATATAATTATAGATAATGTTGTTTTCTGTCTTACATAACTATATTCTTGAATAATAATATAATTAGGAAATTGAACTTCACTTTAGTCTGAAGAAACGTATAGTGTTCAAATTTCGCATATATATATTTTTTTCATATGTGTCTCATTCTTAATTACTTTTTTTACTTTCAACTTCACTTTAAAAACCTGTGAATTAATGGTTGTTTGAGCATTTTCTTATTGTAAAGAAATAAAGCGAGGTGTTACGAGTAATAAAATTTGAATAACTAGTTTAACTGTTTGGGATAGACAGTCTCACGAATTTTTTACAAAGTATAATAGCGTTATTTTGAATTAAAAGTTTGAATGGGATCGAATGAATGAATCAACTGGTTCACAAAAAGTTAAATTCAACAACAAAGTTAAAGCAACATTCAACTTGATGCCACATGACATAAATATTTCATTGGCAAGTTGAGTAATACTAATTAAAGTATAATTTTTCTGATCCTCTCATAGTATAACTTATAGTAGTTCAAAATACATAAAAAGAACCATGTGAAAGATTTTTCTTATTGATAGTGTTGCATGAAAATATTTGAGAGAAGAAAAATGAATAAAACTTTTCAAGAAAATTATACAAAATATATTTTCTTAGACAAATTTAAGTTTTCTCATATGCAGACATTTTGTGTAACAGTATATGAATAAATGATATAAGAATAAAAATTGAATGAAAGAAAGTAAAACCAAAAAAATACTAATCGTTAAGGAGAGACTCGTATTTTTATTCTTAAGAAAATATGAAATTTTACGTTAACTTAAATCTACACACTACCCTTTTTCAAAAATTTTTATTGGAGACAGTAACAGTAAAAAATGTATGTTAAATATTTAGATTATATTATTAAGTTGATTCTGAAAGTAAAAGTCAGTACAACAAAACATTGTTTCACAATTTTAAAAAAATTAAGAATTTTTTTTTGAGGTTTTTTCAAACTTTAATAAAATGCTTACTTTTGAAAAAATTTCAGCCATTTTAAGTAATTTATGTTTCTTATATTATTGCAAACAAAACAGTTTTCTTAAAAAAAAAACCTTTAAAAAACACGAAAATTTTTAAAATAATAATTTTAGCATTTTTTAAAAAATTAAACAGAGATCTCAGTTTTCTAAATCCATACAAACTTTTATGGAAAATGCATTGGGAGTAGATATAAAAATTTTTTAAATCGGTATGATGAACAGAAAAAAATCCTTAGGGATTAGGAAAAACTTTTACCTTCAAAATTGAAAGTCTGAGAAAAACGCATTTAAAAATTGTAAAGGCATAAAACAAAAGCTTATAATGCCCGTAAAACACTAATTTTTTAGTTTGTTTTTCCAATGTATGCTCTACATTAAACCACTATTTTAATTAAATGTGACTGAAAATAAATTTTTTATTCAAAATATATCTTTTCATAATATGGATAGCATTTGTTGCGACGACAGTTTATTCAGCTTAATCTTAATCTAATATTCTCACAAAGTTTTGAAACACAAAGCATTTAAGTACAAAATAATACTGATACTAACTTAAGCTAAAATTTGCCAGGTTTGTTCATAAATTATTTTTTTTTACTTTTAAATTGGGCAATGTAGGAAGTGTTAGCTTTTGTTGTATATACAATTTTAAAATACTAAAATATAGTACTACAATATGTTTAGTATAATTTAGTTTGGTACATCAAGGATTAAGTTCTATCTGCAAATACTTGAGTTCAGAATACTTGTATTTGGAAGTCTAATTACAGTATCAGCTCTTGACTGATTTTTAGATACATCACTTTCAGTAGAATACCATCTCTTAAAAATACCGCAACCTGAGATTGTTGTGGCCATGGTTATTTTCTCAACAGGAAAAATTAATGATAAAACTTCTTTGTTATTTAAACTATTTTTTAAGGCAAAAATTGGCCTTGAAATAAATTTTAATTAATTAATTATGAGAATTCAAAAAACTCAAAACATAATCAAGCAAAAATGATTTTAGTAGTGAAAATTGGAATTAATAAATACATTTCACACTAAAAGAGTTGATTGTGCTCAAAGTATTTTTAATTAATTCAATTTAAGACGGAAAAAATGCTTTAAAATGAAACCGAAACCAAAACCATAGATCATAAAATTTCAAATATTTTAAAAACTAATTTTTAACAGGTATTACGCATACCGAAATTCCTCTGTAACAATTTAGAGTTTTTAAAATTGTTTCCAGGGAATATTTCCATTTCAGAATACAAATATATATTTTTTTATTTTATGGCTTTAGATATTTATCACGAAATGCTTAAATAAACTAATCTTCAGAAATATTAAACAGAGCATAAAATTCAATAGAGTTTGTTCACATTTTAATCTTTCATGCATCGCAGCACCGGAAAACTTAAAAGATTAGCATCTCTGTCACACCTGCTATTTCGTAAAACAGTTAATAAAATTAGTTCTTGACCGGTATTTTGTTTTGTCTCAAACCAAGAATTCTGGCTTGATTCAAAATTAGAATTTTGGCTTAAAGATGGAAATAATTAATCACGCATACTCTTTTGCAATAAGGATGAAATGTTAAAGTTCCTTTGTTTTTTATTTTAACTTTCCATTCTGGCTCAATATTTTGTGATAATATTATTAAAGAGTTTTAAACCTTATAAAATGAGATGTTTTGAATTCCTAAAAATAAATCCGAGTTATATTGTATATAAAAAGATGATTAAAGCTATACGTAGGGTTAGAAAGAAACCTAAAATTAATATACTTTTTAAAATAACTTTACAATTTCATATAAAAAGAAAATCTGCTAGTACAGCGCCACAATATTGCTACAAGCATGTGTGTATGCTATGAGTGCTACAATCATGTGCACTGCTGGTCACACAAAATTCATCAAGAAAAAGAACCCGCGATATCACAGAGAAATTTATTTGGCAGATAACATGTTGTAAAAAGATCGAACGATTAAAATTACAGCCTCTTGTGACGTGTGAATGATGACAAAATCAGTAGTTAGTGTAATAGCTATTGTTGGATATAACCACTGTCACACGCCTCAGCATAAAATCAAAGAGGCTTTGGATGTATCCTTGGGATTCAGCAGTCCATGCGGCATCCATATATTGCCCAAGTTGATCTGGTTTGTATCAGTGGGTATTGTATCTCCGACTAATCATTGTGCAAGCATGGTCTACAAGTTTTCGATTGGCGAAAGATCAGGAGAACAAGCAGGCCAAGGGAGCAATTCAATCGTATGGGTAAAGAAGAACTCTAGATCAATGCGTGCCACGTGTGGTCGCGCATTATCCTGTTGCAATATGGCTGAAGGCAAGCATTGAATGTAAGGGAAGACTTCAGGCTCCAACACCTCAGAGATGAAGCGCCGGCTGTTCAGTGTACCGGCAATGCGTACTAAATAGGTAGGGTATTGAAATCCAATGCCACCCCAAATCACGATGCAGAGTGCAAGACCAGTGTAGCGATGCATAACGCTACAATTCAGCAGCCTCTCACCGCGGTGTTTCCAAGCTCGAATCTGACTATCGTGATGTAGCAGGCAGAAACAGGATTCGTCAGTACATACAATTTGTCTCATTCCGTCCACCGTTAACCGCACCAGAGGTGGCGTAAGCGCCTATGGTTTTCAGTCAAAAGGTAAAGGAAGATAAGGCGCCTTTCGGACATTCTACTCTGCTGAAAACGACGTCGAATGGTACGAGTGGACACCGAATGATACGTAACAGATTGAATCTGTGTTCTATGATTCGTGATGTGGCTGCGCGATCCATCAGAGCCATGCGCATAATCCACCTGTCATCACGAACAGTGGTGCTACGAGGTGGGTGCGATCGGGATCGTCGGTCTGCCGTTTCAAGCGACGACAGATCTGCATCACATTTGCTTGGTTTCGACCACCACATAGGCCAATTTCTCTGAAGGATAATCCTAAATCTCTATAGGCTACTATCCTTCCACGGCCTAATTCAGAAACTTGGTCAAAGACGCTCGATGTCTTCCACGAGGCATAGGTAAATCGCCAATCTGTTTTCCCCTTATATAGCGCTTGCCGGTGGCGCTACCGTCACTGGCGATGTGCGTCTGCACTATAATGCTATTGATTCGAATATTTCATCGCTGCCAACGCATGGTGTAAATTTTACATGGTTTGCATGCTTCCTTTAAGGGGTTGCATTTTGTGTGGCCTGTAGTGTACTTCAAATAAATTAGGAAAAATATTTTCATTTTCATCTTTTTTCGAATATACAAATACCCTATTTCTCATAAATGCATGCATCTAAAATGATGTATTTCCCCCAAAAAATTAAATTTTGAATATTATAGATTTGAATCTGTATCTTTTATTTATGGGTAATTAGGGGAAAAAAGCATAACGTTGCTTTATACATTAAACAAAATGCATGTTGTCATTTAATTTCTTTTTTCTTTATAAAATTTATCTCTTAAAAATCAAGATATTTACGTTCAAGCTTACTAAATCAATATTAAAGATAATTTCATGCATCTGATATGAAGATACAAATAAACTACTTTATGAATGACGATTTAAAATTTTCCTGGAATATTTGATTAACATTTTCTAAACATTTGTAGTTTCGGTTTCTGTTTCTAATTTTGGTTCATATAATGAAAAATAATTTACCCAATAAGAAATAAATTTTGTTTTGAAATATTATGTAGGACCTGATACAAATTTATATTTAAATACATAGATGAGAAACTTCCATTTAAAAATAACTAAATATATAAATTTATGGCAAATGATTTTTATTCCCCTCAAACCAAAATTTAAAAAAAAAAGATTAATTTACGTTGAAATAATTTTTCTTTTTAAAAAAGTAATAAGCATAAGTGATTTAAACATAAGTGATAGTGTTAGTTACAAAAACTTAAAAAGTAAGATTACTTTAGTTGTTTTCTGAAAGATAATTAATTTTGAAGAAGAAATTCAGAAAGTGTATAATGTCTCTGTAACAAAATTAAAAGAAAAAAGTTCTTTTTTTTTATAAATATACAATCTCAGAAATGCTTTTCTTTCTGTGTATTTAATACGAACTGTTTCTTTTTTCATTACATTAACTTAAAAGCAAATAAGAAATTAATTAAATATTTTTTTATAAGATACATGTACTTAATAAAATTATTTCAAGCATTGTATAACAGCATTTGAAAACGGTAATTTAACTTTATTTTTCACTGCTTGAAATGGAATTCCTTATTTTCTTCACCAAAAATAAAATGCTCCTAGTATTAATTTAATTTATTTTGAATTCGTTCTCTTTTTCATCATTAAAGGCCCTGAGAAAATCGAATGCTGCACATCTTTCATTCAATGATGCACGAATTTAATTTAAAGGGTAAGTGTTTTACAGCTTATAACAAAACTGTTTTAAAATGTTTTTTCCCCTTTTTTGAAATTCAGGGTAAAGAAACACGATAACAACAGCATTGGATTTCAGTTTATTATCGAAATAAATTTATTTAATCGAAAACATGACATTTAAAAGTACGCATCAGACATGCACAAAAGTAAAGGAAAATTTTATAGAAAAGTTAAATTGTGAACATTTATAGTTAATGTAACTGCACAAGAAGTGTTAGAGTAAAAACATTTTTTTCAATTCTTTTGTATTAAATTTACAGACAAAGCAAGGGCTGCAAAAGATGCTTCAAGTAATATTTATTCTTACCTGAATCTTTTTTCTCACCTGTAAGTATATCAATTAGAAGCAAATTATTTTAGGCTGATTGTATGAGATATTGGATTTTAGGTTAGTAGTTGTAACACAAAGACCAGTTTTGCAGATCGGGTGGCAGCAAGACAACAGAGGGGAAAATCAGTAAGTTTGCCGAAAGTCGCCATGCAGACTGCAATAGATCTGATAACAGTGGCAGAGTCTCAATATTGCTTACATGTCAATCGAAATAATGCCATTCTCTATTGGGTTCAGATCTGGTGATTTCGTATACCAGGAAAATATTCTAAAGTTATCAGCTTACTCCTTTATCTAATCCCACACAGCACTGTCCTGCCGAAACATGATAGCAATAGTTACACAAGAAATCCTTTAATACACAATATTTTCCACAAGTACTAGAAAATCCTACAGATGCACATTTCCTACACTATAATACTGCCTCTGCTTTTTTTCTTACTTCCAGTAAAAAATATTTACATGGTGTTTGTTCTTCAACATTTCTAATCTAACACGTGACTGTTCCACTGTTCGATATAACTGAAAACGTGACTCACACATCGAAAAAGACAATTCTGTGCTAATCAGTTGTAGTCGACTTCTTGTATTACCCCAGCGTTTCTCAAAGTGTGGGGCGCGAGCATATCGAAAATTTTAAGATTAAAAAAAACACTCTGGAAAGAAGTAAAACAAAATACTTTCTTCATAATAAAAAAACACAACAACACTGATATAATTTATGTTTGTCATCTGGTGTTTTTCCGTCATCAAATAGCTATCTTTGATCCCAAAACCAAATTAAAAAAAACATTTTGTTTAATTTGCTGTAATTCCTCGATGAGAGATTTTTTGACTATGCTTTCTTTTTAAACCTAACATATTACTCGTTAAAAGAAAAAACGAAACCCAGACCCTGAGAAAATTCTAAGAAGATAAAAAATGCATCACTGTAATTATTATTAAAATACTGTACATTGGTTGTAGAAAGAAAAGGACTTTTCACTTTTCAGCCAGGGAGCATAATACATTTGCTGATCACTTGATTAACCTTCCAACTTACACGTATGATCAGTTCTACATTATTTCCGTACCATCTTTTATGTGTTTTTTTCACTTAGGGAAATTGTAAATAATAAAGGGTTTTATGATATTTGGAGAAAAGGATTGATTGATTTGAAGAATTGTTTGGCCTAAATTTATTTTTATGAGTATTCTCAAACTTATAAAGCATAGTGAACAACGTCATAATTCTTTTTAGAACATCCGTATTTTTGTTCTGAATACACGTTTGACCCAGGAGCGGTAGGGCGGGGCATCTGTGATCTCTATTGAAGGAAGTTAAAACTGATCAGGAAAAGGAAGAACTTGCTGAAAGAATGCATATTATTCATGATTGAGAAACGCGATGAACATGAAAGGAAAATTTTCAAATGTTTCCTAAAGAGCCCCATAAACTAAAATATGAAGCCATAAGTGTACCACAAGGTTCAATTCGCCTTGTCAAAAAGACACAAGAAAGAAAAAGTTCAACTTGCTATTTGTTGATCACCAAATGTGTCACGAGTTCGAGCCCAGTACCACTAAAGAACCAACGTGTAGGGGAGAGATGCACGTTAAATCTGTCGAGAGCTCAAACGTCCTCTTGTTAGAGTGGTGCGGTAGTTAAAAGATACCAGCTCAAGTGTCGTCCTCGTCACTTGACCATGATTAAAAATTACGAAAACCGTCTCCAAAAGCCCCCGTGTAGCTGAACAGTGCGACGTTAATATTCACTCACTCGATCATAAAAGCTCTTTAAAACTACAATAACTTGAAGAAAATATGACAGATTTGCCAGCAAATAACATTCCTGTAATATTTGTGAAAAGTGTCTCTGATTTGTGTCCTTTATTAAGATTTTGCACTTTTGAATCATTTTAGTTCAGTTTTATTGGATTTTTTCTCAAATTATAAAAGAAAAATTGAGAAAAGTCCTTGAAAGGCGGTAAGTATACTTTCTTTTAATTAAATTGTTCACTGGAATTCCGATTTTTATCGAATACAGTAAAAATAATTATAAACAAATGACTGGGGTGACTGAGTCCCCCCGCACTGCCATTAGCGTTAGTACAGAGTGCGCGCCTGCTCCCGGGTTAAAACATTTTGAAGTTTTCTCGCTTTAAATATCAAAAAAGTAACACAATTATTCTTCATTGGAATTTTAAAATCTTTTTCATTATTTAACATTAATTTTAAATGCTAATCCTGTGAGGTTTAAAATTACAGTTCTTTTTTAAACACAGTTATTTATAATTATAGCATTTATCTAAAAAAAATCATTTTACATTTTGTATACAATGCCGTGCACGCAGTTTTACTCTCCTTACAGTTCAGCTATTATATCCAGGATAATGTTTTATTTTTTTAAAAAAAATGAACTCGTGCGGAGAGCCGGTACTTCAGCCAGTATACGTTTAATGTATCAGTACTGAATAAGGTATTTTATAAATAATTTCTTATTACTAAATAAAGAACAAGTTTAATAATTGTTAGTGACTTCCATGGGCTTGTCTTGTAAGGCAAAGTTTTTCAAAGGAAGGTTTAATATCAGAAATTTACACTCTGAGTAATTTTTCTATATTTAGCTGAGATCTATATTTTGCTTTCAAAGCAGCCACTGAAAAAAATCCGGTTTAACAAAGGAAGGATGTTGAAAATGGTAATAGTATACGAAATGCTTTTGTTTTCAGAGCAGAAAATTCATTATCCACCTCTACCCAAAATTCAAACAGCGGTTTATTACAAAATTGCCTTTTAATTTTTCACTGGATGTGAAATCTATGAAGATTTCTTCTTCGGAAGTTGAGAGCCTTTCTGGAGTATTTTGAAATAGATCCCTAATCCACTCGTAACTTGCTACAAAGTTGTCCTCATCAAGAAAATACTTTTTAAAATTCTTTGTCAACATGGCTAAATGATTTTATATGGTTTTAAAAACAACTTTCACATGTTCTTCAGATTTGTAAGTTTTAACACATAACGAGCTGGGGCTTTTTTTTTCATCATTTACATCAGTAGTGGTAAATCCAAAATTTAAGTACTTTTGAGAATATTTCCTCGCGCGCGCGCGCGATTTAATTTTCGGAACCATGCTTTTCTATAGACTTGTTGATCCTTTATTATCGTCGAATGTTCGCTTACGACTTAAAAATGTATGTATGATTTTGTTTTAATCTACTGCCGTAAATACTTAATTACCATGAATTACAATCAACGTGCAAATTAAAAAATGAACATTCAAACTAGATTCGGTAGCTATAGAAGTATCGAGTCGACCAAAACTGACGGAAATTGTACGAGGAAAAGCATTTTTACATGTTTTGCGCAGAGGTCCAAAAGGTTGCCCAGACCCACGCTAACGTACCCGATAATGCCAGATGTGATGGGTATGATAGAGAGCAACATAGACTAGACTATTTTTCTAATGACATTTATACTTTTAGAAATGGATGCTGAAGGAAATAAATCTTTAATTAAATATATCATTTTGCGATCTGTTCCAATTTAAAAATTAGAGAAAGAAAATAACATAATAATAAGTAAATAATATATATTTTATATAAGTAATTTTATTAAAATATATATTACTTAAAGTAACATATACACAATTTAATACTTATACAGTTTATAATTGAGATCGCATTGTAGCTTTAGCGTCAAAGTGCATTTTTATTGCAGTAAATACATTATTATAGTACAGAGGGGGCGCGAGACAAAAATTATGATTGGAAATTGGGTCGCCAGTATGGAAAGTTTGAGAAACACTGTATTACCCCACAAATCGTAGCTGTTTTTGCCGATGCAAATTCATCAACATATGGAAAGTAACCATTCGTCAGCCTCATAATCCCAAACGTAACTAGGTTTCTTATAACGTCGTTTTAAACGCTGCAGGAAGTCATGTCTTTCGTTTGATGCATTAGTTGTTTATCAGTAGTATGCTGGGCGAACTTCATCTCTCAAATTAATGTTATGTTGTGTGTGTGTACCGTAGTTTCCACGTCATTTATTATCAAACTTACAGTCATCCAGTCACAATATACTTTCGCTTCATCACTACGCGAGCTGTTCACATATAGTGCAATTTCTGACAATTTTTATTTTTTCTATTGAATACAGAAAAATGTGGTGACAAATGTCATTTAAAAATTCGTGAACTAAACAGAAATCCGATTTGCCCATCTTGCCTGATTCGAATGCATGTGTAATCTTCTTCGTTGTTGCACAATTCCAGTACAATTAGAGAATGTACTCTACATGAAAAAACTTTGGAATAGGAAAGAAGAGAGTCTGAATGGCTGCTTAATTTATATATATATATATTATTTTTATCTAACAGAAGAAAATGAAACTATTAAACTGTGTCGACCAGACAAAGCTAAGAAACTGACACTTCTTTAAAAAAACCTCTTTTTTTATTTGTTATCAGTGGAATAAAATCCTGTTTTTAGTATCCTAGCGGGAAAAAAATTTGACAAAAGTCCTTGATCAGTGATGGAAAACTGTGAATACATTTGATGATTAATAGAATGTGAACATTAAAAATTAAATTTTTAAAAGTACTGTATGCCAATGGCAAATCCTGGACTTAAGTTAAGAGAATATGGTTGAGTACATAAAAAAAAATTACAAAGTTTCAAACGAGACAAATCTCTGTTTGAAACTTGTTCTGAATCTCCGTACAAAAAACAGAGATTAAGAACAAATATTTGTTAATTAGTTATAGAATTCTAATTTAGTTCAAGCATGGGGTCTGCATCCTTTTGGCCCCTACCTAGAGTCACCCTTCTTGTAAACTCATTTATTTTAAAGTTTTATTTCAGGCACTATTTCTAATTGAATTGTTGATATTAAAGGGCACTATTGTTATTAATGTTACGAAATTTTAATACTAAACATATGTAACTGTTTTGAAACTGATGAATATTACAAATTGATTCATAAGTGTGTTATAACTACAATAAATTAAGCCCCTTATTTAAATAACAGTTTGGAAAGCCACTGTGATGACCTTGAAGCCAGATAAAATAGCACAGGTGACAAATACTCACACACAATTTGTTTTTATTGTCAAGACTTTTTATTGATAAGCATAAAAGTATGTGCGACAAAAATATTTCTTTCTAATTTTTTTGGTTGAGAAAGAGTGTTCAAATGAAAATTATTATAATTTTAAAATAGTTTTATTACACGTGGACAGTAAAAGAAAGAGAAAAAGGTACATTTTAAAATAATCTTACCTAATTTTAACCTTAAGATCAACAACACAAATATATTCTTCCTACTTGAGCGGTAAATAAAAATACTGAAAATGCTAGGTAGTTTGTGGATGGCTCATCTAATAGGAGCTTTACTCAATGATTTAGCCAATTTGTAAGCTAGGAAGCCAGGAGATAAATTCCTAGATTATACATATATCCGGGTTTTTATTTGAATGTGATTTAAACTAATGGCCAAAGTGCTTTGTAAATTTTTCCTACAACACCGTAAAGACCTTAGCTGTACATTGAAAGATTATTATTGGACATTCCTTCCAGTGTAGATTAATTGAACTTGGAGCATAAACTTTCCAACATTTGGAAAACCTTGTTATCCCAGACCAGACAAAGAATACATGTCCTTCTGCGTATAAAAATCATTATTTGGTAGAATGGGAAAAAATTATTGTTTTTACTGATCTTAAAGGGGAAATCTTGATATCTATTGAAATATTAGAGGGGGGCCCAAATTAAATAGAAACGGTGACAGACGGGGATGTATACATCAGGAGTGAGTGAATATTAACGTGAAATTTTCAACTACCGAGGGCGTTTGGGACGGACCTCGTAATTTTGAACTATGGTCAAGTGACGAAAAACACTTAGCTGGCCCCCCCTTTCCTAACACCACCCCAAACCCGGGGAAACGTTTGACTCTCAACGATTTAAGGGCCCCGGCCCCCCTAAAAGCGGGTCTTTGTGGTCTGGGCTCGCTCATTGCATGCCGGCCATGATCCGATACTTTGACCACTGGCTACCGCAGCCCAAGTGTGATCATACATAAGAGTCATCAATTTTCTAGGAAGACCCAGGTACATCAAATTCTGATCATTATTTGCAAGTAATGAAAAAGAGAATTAAAATGTTATAATATAGTAAATCAGGAATCATTAAAACTTAGCGTACTGTTTGCTGTCTATTGAAGAAAGAAGTAACTTACTGTGAATGCTCTCTATTAATCCTCCAGTTTCAATAATTGATATATCATTATGTGGACAGAAGATGGCATGTGAAAACCAGTTCTTGACCAGTTTGTTTTTTGTGCCAACCTTATCTCAAGTATCCATTTGGAAACTTTGAGTCAGTATGCGACACACGTAAGAAGTTTAACAAAGTGTAACTCTTTGACGATATCGAAAATAACTTTTGTTCTTCGAAGGAAGAATAAGAAAAACATGGTCATGGTAAAAAATTAATAGGTTGAATTGTTTGTTTACACTTATGTCATTATCTTTGATCCCGACGAAAGGTGACTCCCACATAGAGCATCACATTTTGCCCCTGTAATCGCTCCATGCAGTTGTTCCTTCTTACAAGTTGCATATTTCTAGAAAGGAACTTTTGAAAAAAATAGTTAGACAACTTACTGTAGAATTTTAATTTGATATTAAAGAGAACATAACGACGCACGAGACAGACATAAAAACCATGTTTTTGTATACAAACCTTGAAATTGTGTAGATACAGTCCAGTCAATATAGCTCAAACGGTAATAAGTTCCAAAATAATGCTGAAGTAGGGGCCCTTTTTTCTGCAACAAAGATCTCCGACATCAGGGCCCAACTAGTCTTTAAACCGTGCTCTAGGTGTTTATCACTCCTCTTCTTTAACTCTATCCCGAATTTTCCATTCTTCCCTATGTGATTGCTGAAAAAAAAAAAGATAAGCCAAAAAATATTACCAGGATGGGAATTGAAAGAGTATGGGGAGAATATAAGCGCATGCTAGTTTGATGAAACTTTTTTGGGAACGTCATACCTTTTGGATTTCCAAAAAACGGTCCTGCGTTCAAAAAAAAAAGAGATTCTCCTGCAAAAGTAACATAATGATTGAATGATAGTGTTTATAAACTTTAATATATCTATATTCTGTATGTTTTGTAACGCTGCATGTTTTTTGTTCCGAAACATTGTAATATTTGTAAGTTTTATATTGGAAAGTTCTATGATGTTGTATGTTGAAAAATAAATAATTTTTTGTTTTGAGCTCGAATTATAGATATTTTTCCCCAATTGATATATTCAGCTACAATTGAATATATCTAGAAAAAGTCTGCGTTCACCCATAACAAATCGACAGTAAAGGTAAATTTTAATTGAAATATAAATTTTTTTCTAACAAAATTTCATGAATTTGTATAATATTATTTAAATATTGGGCATGTAAAATTTCGTAAATTTTGAATTCAAACTATGAAATACGGGTTTTGGAAAATACAAAATAATTCTCGAAAAAATTGGTTCACTATTTAATATTTTGATTCCCGGGAATTTTTTTTTCAACAAGTGTTTTTTGGTTAAAAGGTTTTTTTATTCAGTTATCAAGTAAATACCGGAAAGTATTAATGCAAAACGTTTTTTAAAAAAGAAAAATTTAAGGACATGGAAAATGGGGGAAGAAAATTTAAAATGAATAAGCTTAAAAGGGAAAAAGGGAAAGATGGAAAAGTCGTCGGTATATAACCAGATCCATTGCATGGTAGTACTCATCTATCCAGCGTGTTATTAATAACTTTTAATCTATAGGAGTTAACACAACCAAACTTCTTGTCTCCTCTAAATTCACAATCAGATAAAAGTGAAATATGATATCGTGGGGAAAAAACCGCATTCAATAAAAAAAACAAAAAAATTTGGCGGATTTCTTCAAGAAAAAACGAAAAAAGGGCCCGGGTACCGGGTCGATTGGTTGCAGAAAACCAATATTTCAAAGACCATCTATAGCTTTTGAAAAAAGCATACATAAACCCTGAGTTCGAGGATTGGAATTCTCCCATGAGGTATTTTGTCATTTGTGGCATGGTCTTTAAAATTTGGGATGCAGAAAAATTTGTACAGCGCTTCAAAAATATTTAGTCCAACCCTTGGGGAGTCATGGTGTGGGGTATGACGAGCAATGGGTTTGGAAAATGGGTATATTGAATCAAATTTTGAACAAATATGATCCCTTGATGTCCTAAAAAGGGGGTTAAAAGGGGGAAAATGCCACTAAACTCCAAAAGTTTTTTCTAACACGATAACATTTCCCAAGCATACCGCTGAATTTGAAAGGGCCCCTTGCCCAAATCAACTGCACATGCCCCCGCAGTCACCTGACTTGAATCTTATAGAACACGTATGAGATTTACTGAAGCGTAGAATTTGTCAACACAATACATCTAGCAAGGATATGCTGAAGAGTGGTTTTAAGGATCAATGGGGGAAAAAATAAACCTAAAATTTAGGGCCATGGGCCCGGGAGTCCCGGGGGCCGAAATATTTTTCATTGATTAAAATTCTAAGTATATAAGAAAATTTAATTAAGTATTTACTTTAAAAAGATTAATTTTTTAATTAATGTAATTATTTATTCAATAATTAGTTTTTACTGTGTTTTGTGCCCGAAAATCGACAAAATCAAAAGGACCATAATACAAGAATGGAGAACTTTCGCGAATAATTTGTCACACACAAAAAATTATTTAAATACAATATTTCGGCAAAAAATTAACTTAGAATAGCATTTTTGCAAAATGTTCTCCTTTTGTGAAAAATTCTTCTATCATAGTAATATTTTGCCTGTATATAGCTCAGACCTCTGTATTTTGCCTGTATATAGCTCAGAATGAATGAATTTTGAACTATGAATTTTGAAAAATTCACATTATTTTTAGAGTTACAACCAATTGAAATAATTATTGGCATTTTTTTTCTTAAAATTTCTCCCCTCTGTTGTCGTCAAACATGGATAAACCCACTTTTAAGTTATATATTTCAAAATTCTAGTTGAGCCTCTGTACAGAGGTCTGAGCTATATACAGGCAAAATATTATTATAATAGATTCCTTTTTCACAAAAGGAGAATATTTTGAAAATGGGGTATTCTATGTTCATTTTTTGTCAAAATATTGTACTAAAATAATTTTTTATTGTAATACTATTCTTAAAACAATTTTATATTCATTTTCTAATCTAAATTAAATATCATAAATATTACCCATTTATACGCTTTTGCAAAGTCATGGTTTCGAACGTAGGCGGATACCTTAATAATTCAATGCTGAAACAAATTCAGAAGGACCTCCAAAGACGGGGTTGTCCGACCTGCTATTCAATATCTAATTATCTTTTTTAAATAATTTTATAGCTACTACTAAAACAGTGAACACCGACTTTTTCTACTTGATTTTTGTTAGCATCGCTCTAAAACAGTATTTATTTTAATGTCTGTGAAAGTAAATCGAGTTTACTTTAGCTATTTCAATACTTGAAATAAACTAAATAAAGCATAATGTTTTTAAAATTTTTTAGATTCCAGTTTTGAAATATGTTTGTGTCAACAATAGTGAGTGGACATAGAATTTTTTTAGCAAGTGTATGTAAAAAGGGGGTGCCAATACCATACCACTTACATGCGTGATATATTAATCAGTGCGAATTAAGTATTTGTAAATATCTTACATAAATAATTAAATACTGAATAAAATCCCGCTTCAAATATGATGTATAAGAAAAGATAGCTTAAATCTAAGATCCATTTGGTAATTTTTCATCAAATAATCTATTTTTCAATTTTATTTTTTTTAATTTGTGTAAATTGAAAATCTTTGTTTTTGCTGTGCTTAATAGAAGGATTACAAAATTCCTCTATTAAAAATCAACTCTATGTAAAACTATTTATGAAAAACTTCTGACATTAGCTTAATATAAAAAAAAAATTATCAAATTAACAAAAGAAATTAAAGTAGAAATTTTATTTGAATCAAATTACAAATGCACACACACACACACACAAATGTATTTTATTCTAAAATTACCCAAAATACCACATGCATTATCGTTGTAACACGATTTTAAGTGACCTAAGTTCTTAAATTTGTTAAATTATATAAAAAAATTCCTTTACTAATATCAAAAGAAATCAGTCTTTTTGCCATTTTACATCAGAAGATTGTTTTAATTTGAGATTTTTTTGTTAACTTTGCACTCTGAGGAAATGCAAGGGCTATTGGATCTCACAATTCTGAACACTGATCCAGTTTTGAGAACGACACCCGAGCTTGCAACGCTCCCAAATTTCCCCGGCACACAAAGATTGGTTTCAAGTGTATCAGTCCCTCGACATACGGGTATTGAATTGTTATAAACTAAAAAGGTTGTGAAAAAAAATTAAAAGAATATTTATCTATAATATTTACCTAAAAGCTAGAAATTATGCTTTAATCTCCGGATCTGCACAACAAATTACTTTTCTAAAAATTTATGAAAAAGAATAAAAAAAAATTATGATGAAATTTTGTTTATAACTATGCACAAAAATCATTCAAGTATAAAGCTTGATTAAACAACTTGATTTGAAAAAACTAAATAGAAACAATTCATTTCGTTTCAGCCAATTGATATATATTTTCATGGAAATATTGGAATTCGTAATAAAATACAATGATGTTTGATAAGTGAGTATAACACGCAGAAATGCGTTCTTTTCCAAATAGCACTACATTTCAAAAAGTGTTTTTGAAATGTTTCAAATATTCCCTATATTCAGTTGTCTCTTACTCTTTTTTTGACAAAAAAAGGTATAATTAACTTCTTTAATGCAAACTAATTATTTTTTGTGAACTATTTAATTTAAAGAAAATATGCAATGCTTTGAAAGTGATTCGCTAAAAAAAATGGAATAGTAATTTTACATTAACAAAGAGTTTAATAATTTCATAATTTACCTCTAAAAATATTTGAAAACATAATTGAAACAAGTACTCGTTTATTGAGAAACTTTGTTTGAAATCTGTATAAAAACAATTTTTCAGCTTATATGAATATATTTAATCTTTTTTAATATTTTTATTGGCTAGTTTTCATATTTTAAAATACATTGTGTGTGTTTCAGTTTCTAAGTTCATTAAATAGTTAAAGTAACAATAATTTATATATAAACAATAATTAAATAATAAATATGGATGACATTTATTTTCAGGAGCATTAATAATTGAAAATAATTTTCATTTAAAAATTTAATAATTGAACAACCTTTAGTCACCATTTATGAATATTTGATTACTTAAAAGCTCCATTTTAAAATAAAATACATATCATCGTGGAAAATATTCGATCCCTTCTAAAATCCATGAACATAAATTCAGAAAGCATATTTTATCCCTAAAGTCAATTCTCTGGGTATGACGAATAGCCATCTTATTTACATTCCAATTCCTGAATGTCATACTTTTTAAAGGCTCATTTTGTAACAGGAAAAATATAAAAAGGAAGATTTATCGCGGCAATCTGATGCGTCTTCGACACGCAACTCACATAAAACACACGTTATAAAATACGCCCTTATTGTGTGCGATTTTCTAGATAAAACACCTACCTAAATGGAAGAGCTGCCCATCCAATATGAAACGATTTCTATCACGCCAGTATTTTTCTCGTTTACTTCGCCAGCGTTTTCTGTTATTATGTGAGGAAAGCATCGCATTCTTCTTGGGAAATAATAATCTCTCAATAGCTCGAGCCTCGCAGGTGCTTTCTTACAGAGGTTTTTGTGCGGGTCTTCGGAATGTTTTGTCTGAGTACGTCATGTGTGGATGAATCACCTGAAGCAAATAAATGTTTTGATGTTAAGAACAATCATTATGGAACAGTTATTTTTACACGTGGCATAAAATGAACAAATATAAGCAAGCATTTTATATTAATTTTTATTTATGATTTTTTATAGTTCTGTAATCGAATATTTTAAATCAAATTTTAAAAATATGGAAATTCTAATCCAAATTCGTATGAATGATATTTTAGACTCAAAAAAATTTAAAAATCTACAAGTTTTTGTGTTTATATTTTTGAAATTAGTTGCATATGGTTTATTCTACCTAAAACGTCCGGAATTTAAGAAAATGCATTTTTAAAAAAAAGAGGGCCCCAATAATTTTTCCATAACTAATGGAAGTTGAACAAAATTAAAAGTTGCAATTTATATGCGAATTATGCAGAAATAAATATAAAGAATAAACAAGAAAGAATACTTTTTTACAACATATTACTGTACTTGATATTAATGATATAGTATTTTATGTATGAAAAGTAAATATTATATATATATATATATATTTTATAATATTCATTTTAATTCTCATTCCTTATTTAAGCGAAAAATAAAAGCCTCACATATTATTTATTGTAAGTTAACTTTGCAAAAAAATTTGTACATACAACGCAATATATGCTGCACATTTTTTGAAATTTTCAAGTATTGTTAAAGATTAAATTATACATAAATAAACATAAGAAAATTATGTTATTATCAACTTAAGTTATGTTACTGTCTTTTTGTTGAAATTCGTATGAAATTCACAAATACTTTCAAATTGAAAATATCTCTTTTATTGCGGAATATTTTTTAGAAAAAAAAAATTATTTAAGGATAATAAAAGGAAAACTGGATTTTCCTGTAGAGAAAAATAAATCAACACCGTATGTAATTTCTATTTGTTATTAAAACGAAAAACGAAATCAAAACTATATCATAATATATACTTCATTTGCGCGATCCATTAATATAAGAAATTAACAGAAAATCTAATCTTTCAAAATTATAAGCGGTTTGAAAAAATCAAATTTGTTAAAAATGCATATATTATGTTATTTTGATTTTTTAAACACTTCAAAATTCTATTCATGCATTCTTTTTAAAAAATTAGAATGCAGATTTATCCACAAATATTTTTAGTAAATACAATTGCTATTGCTATTTGTATTATCATATTGTATCTACCTTAACTCAAGTTTTTTAAAAATATAGATTTTGAATACGAAACATGTCTTGATTCATAATTTCAAAGACTGATTATGATAATCGATGAGAATTTTAGTCTTTAAAAATTCTTCCTTTTAAATAACTGGATTTTTAATTTTATTTTCGTAAAGGAGCTTATTTGTGAAAAATGTGCTAAAACATAAGTAATGCACAGATTTTTTAAATTAGTTTGTTAAATTCATCTAGTTTATGGGCTCTGACTCACAATTTAATAATAAAATCAATATGTATTTGCTTTAGAATTTTTATATCTTGTTGAATATTTTTAATAAGATTAAAAACCATCAATATAATATGCAGATATTAGTAACAAGATCTGGATTATGTCTTACTGTGTACATCTGCCCAGTCATTTTTAGAAGTGTATATAAATAATAAAATTAAAAAGGTAGAGTTTTTAAACATACATAAGTATCCCCTTTGCTGTATAAAAAGTGAAAGGCAATCGTATTCAGTTAAAGTCGAATAAGTAAAATTTTATATTTTTTAAAGGCTAGAAAAAGTTCTTCAAACTAAAGATAAAAAGCAAGATGTGTAGAATATCAAGTGAGTGAGTGATTGTTTATTAATATCATACTTTGATACACAAGAGCTATTGACGACGGACTTCATAATTTGTGTACATAATAAAAGAAATACAACGGTACAAATCTTGATTTTTTAAACAAAATTTTAATACCTTGTAGTATTTTAATATTTGTTTTTAAAACGCAAAGAAAACTCTCTGTTTAAAGTATCCAAAACTGTTATCCCACTGAACATCAAGCAATTTCCAAAGGCACATCTTTTAGGGACTTGCTCCATTGTTACCCTTAGCACAAGACAAGCAGGAAAGTAAGTTCGAGAGTCAACGGCAATCAAGGATAACTCCCTGAAGACTCTTTCGGCTGAAGTTTTCTCTACGCAATCTTCAGAGAACTAAGTTGTGCCACGTATAAGTTAAGATATATTTTCCGAGATTCTATTATAAGCTTAGGGTATTAGAGGAAAAGTCATCATTAGCCGGGGAAAAGGAAAAATCTAATATTTTGATGAGGTTGTTGAGAGTTCTTGAGAATCTGAGAGAAAACTCGACTCATTCATATTGCGTGTTGCTCTAATAGAATTCCCTTTACGACTTTATTTTAAGAAAGATGCGTATTCATAAGAGTAATTAGTTTTATTAAGGTGTAAGAATTATTTCTTAATTGGGAGAAGATGAATTAAAGAAAAGTTACAGGAGTTCTGCATGAGTAATTATACTGAAAGTCCATCGACATCTGAAGACAATAGATTGTTTGTTTGTTCAACTTACTTTTCGTTGTCTGCACTGGCGCTTAATTTTCAACTTTGGTGATCTATTAAGGCAAAAATGGGGAATATTTTCTATGAAAATTTGAAAAAGAATTAAACACTACTTCTCTTTGAATCGAAATGAATAGTTTGTTTTGTGTAGTTGTTACATTCTCAAAGTCTCTTTTAATTAGATCACATAAACAGTACAAAACAAAATAATTCCTTTTGAAAGGCAATGTAATATGAAAAGCCAAGCCCCAGGAAAAACCCAGGAGTGATGCCGTGAGGCACACAGTCACCCCAAGCTCACGAAATAGTTAATTCTGTGTGGGAAAATTGTTTATTTGTTATCAGTGACCTTGACAGTATTTGACAGTCTTCATGGGAACTAAAATGTATTTGTCTCATCTCTCTCTCTTTTTTGAGAGTAACAAACGTTTTTCTTACATTCTTAAGATACTTGTTTTGACTGATTCCCTGCACTGCCACTTTTGTTCCAAGATATTTTCTATGAACATGCTACATTTTCCCACTGCAAACAATTTAGTGATTTTGATTGCAGTGTTGTATGACTTATTATGATTTATAAACGTAAATGGGCAGAATATAAAAGAAGAAATGGGCTCTGTGATCTTTATTGAAGGAAGTTGAAACTGATTAAGCAAGGGAAGAACCTGCTGAAATAATGCATATAATGCATTTTAATCGTAGTAGCGAAAGTAAATTTGAGAAAAGTGAGGAACATGAAACATTTGATTTAAAAGAAAAATTTCAAAATGCTACCTAAAGAGCTCCATCAAGAAAAATATGAAGTCATAAGTGTACTACAAGACACAATTCATACTCTCAAAAAGACACAAACAAGAAAAAGTTCAACATGATATTTGTCGATCTTCAAAGGATAATAAAACTACAATAACTTGAACAAAATATGACAGTTTTGCCCGCAAGTAACATTCTTGTAATATTAGCGAAAAGTGTCTGTGATTTTTTTTTCCTTTATGATAGCCACGTACATTTGAAACTTCTTGGTTCAGTTTAATTGATATTTTTTCTCAAAGTTTCAAAAAAAATTGAAAAGTCCTTAAGGTAGGTGGGTATACATTCTCTTAGTTAAATTATTCAATATAATAATGTGAATTTTGTCGTGTACAATAAAAATAATTATAAAAAAGATTGAGGTGACTCAGTCACCCGGAGCGACCATTAATGGTAGTATCGAGTACCCGCCTGCTCCTGGGTTAATGTAAAATATATTTAACACATATGAGCAGAAATTTCTGAAATAATGGTTCTTCACGAACTTTGTAAAACTAATCTGTCCTGTTGATACAAATAACCATTAACCCCATAACTGTTTGCCCGTACACCATAAAGGCTACTGAAAGCTAACCGGTTTGCCCGCACGCTGTACAGCCACATATATTTTCTTCTTTCTGCTTTTGATTTGCACATATTTTAAATTCATATAATTAGATTAGTAGTGCTAGTGTTATTAAGAAATGTAGTTTATCCATAGTACTGAAATACTTCTCTTCCGCGAAATTGTTTGTGAGAAGATGGGAATTTTTCATTGAAGTCAGTAATTTAGATTCAGGAAAATATTCGATAAAGAACAGGAATTGGCCGAAGCAATTAGTTGCTTGAGAAGAAATTGTAAATTTGTTGCTTGAAAAGAAATGAAAATGTAAAGATAATCCAAAAAAGCCGATATTATACACTCACTTTCAAAAGTTAAGCACAAAGATGTAGAATGCAAAAGAATCAACAAATACTGCTTTGATTGACACAAAATTTGGCAATAAAGTAGCATATACATTTATACATAAAACAAAATCAATAATTATATATACAGAAATGAAAACAATATTACATTTTGCTTAAGTTGTCAGATAATGTCATACTGGGACATGAAGCAAATTATGTATAAAGTGAAAATAAACAGCATAAAATAGAAAAAAGAAGAACATTAATAGGGTATGTGATCCCCCCCTCATCTGTATGCAAAGTTTACACCTTCACGGCCATGTGCTTTCAATTGGAGTCAACCACCGCAGAGTGTAATCTCATTCTTCTTGTAGAGCAGTTGGGAAGCTCAATATTAAGAGTGTCTGAAGGTGGGAAACGTGAATACAACACGACCGAGAGCATCCCAAAGATTTTCAATGGGATTAAGGTCGGGCGAATGCTGGCCACCATACGCTGTCAAAACCACTCTAGGTAGTCATTGACGATGATGTCAGCTCTATGTCAGCTCTATCGTCCATTCACAAAACAAAGTAGGGCCAACTACTGCGGCGTACAATCTCACAATGGGTTCTAGGACTTCATCTCGGTACCGGACAGCCGTCCACCAGAACCCCCGTTTAAACATGTGCAGGTCGGTGGGGGTATCTAATGGGAAATCCTACCCCACACCATAATGCTTCCCGCCTCGGAATACGTGATGTTCGATGATGTTTTAGGGCTGATTGCGTGTTATTTCATATTTACGCCATATCCTTATACGCTTGTCATCTGGCTCCAGAGCAAATCTTGACTCATCAGTAAACATGACATTGCTGCAGTCAGACACAGTCAATTGCCATATTCCCGGCACCACTTTAATCGTGCCCCTCTTGATTGGACGGATAGAGAAACACCAGCTCGAGGTACCTGGGCGCCTGATTGGCATTCATATATGTGATCTTCGGCGTACAGTAGCTGCGAGATATAGCCTTACCAATGGACGCTATAACCACTTAGATGTCACACGTGTGGAGATCACTCCTGCGATTCCTTGGCTACTATAGCAATATATCGATCTTCCGCGGGGTTGTGTAACCCTTGGGCGACCGCCTACGGGCCTTCGGTCAACTGTTATTTTGTGTGGTTTGGAATTGTTTTTCCATAAACGGTAAATTACAGAATGATGAACGCCGAGAAGAAAGGTAGCATCACAACTTTGATCAAATGCCCTGCTTCAATGCACCCCACAGCACGCCAAACCTCAGAATCTTCCATTCGGCTTCCATTCGAAGTCATAGAAACACTTATGTCTTGAAAACAAATTGTATGAAAGTTTTAAACACCTTCTATCAGCACTTACAATCAACTTCTGTAACCCTTCATAAAGCTGGCTTCTTATAAGAATGCCCTTTTTGCATATTTCTTGACATGAAAGCACGATTGACTGTTACCTAACATATTTGCATACTTCCATCTACCTCTGCAGCGAATTTCATCGTCTTCAATTCTGATTGACTTCCGGAAATTAGCATTTTCCCATCCGTGCTTAACTTTTGGGAAGTGAGTGTATATGTCCCTATTCCAATATAAGACTGTGTATTACACCATGCTTCAAATTATGTGCATACAGACACACAATCCTCAATTATTTTTAAAAGAGATACGAAAAGGATTTTTTAAAATTATAAGAAAAATTCTTTTAAGATGTACGAAAATTCTTTATAGCATGCAGAGTGTTTAAGAAAAGTAAACATTTAAGGGTTTATGTGTTCCACAGTTATAAAATGAAAAATAGTGTGAAAACTTTAAAATCAAAAATTAAAATGAAATTCTTCCATTTTCGCACTCTATGAAACATTCTGCTCAGCTGTATGCAATAAAAATATGGAATACTTTGGGGAAAAAATTGGCCGCTTAAGGTACTAAAACATAACACAAATATATAAAAATTGTGATCAAATATAAAAATTGGTGATCTTATTATGGCTAGTAATTCACATACATCTCTAAAACTTCATCATGATTTAATTCAAGGATATTATTTTTTATTTGTATATGTATTGCTCAAGGCTATAACGGAAAATCCAATATTTAACTTTCTTGAAGATTATTCAAATAAAGTTTGCTTGCTTGCTGCATAAACTTTGCTATAACAATACGTATTTAATTTTTGATGATGAATATACTTTTATCAATACATTACATACTCTCAATGAATTAAATTAATTAATGTTGTGTTATTCAATTCAATTTATTTGTGATACATTAATAATTCTTTTATTTGAGGATCTTAAAGCATTTAATTTTTAATTTGCTTGTATGTAATGATGTATTTATATTATATCTCTATGTAGATTTATCGAATTCATGTTTACTTATGAATAATTTTCTTGATTCATTTATTGGAATGTATCCTATTTTTTACATGATTTGATAAATTTATTTTCGATTATTTATTTTTGAATGATACGTGATTTACATTTAATTAATTAACATAATGAGGTGTAATGTACTTAACAAATTTACTCATTTATAAGATATTTTAAAACATTGTTAGGAATCGAAACAATTTTTTCCAGTTATGTGAATCTGAAAGTTCTTTTGCATTTTAAAATATCATTCAGTATTTCCGACAAAATTAATGGAGGATCTTCTTCGAGTGCACCTACAGAACATTATATAATTACATATTTTTTGCCATAATATATTTTATTCAATACTTTTTCAATAAAAATTCATTGAACTTTCGTTTTTACAATGAATGATGTTCGATATTCAAAGTAATTCATTTTTTAAAAGATCTACCATCAGATTACGATTAAGGGACAGTGGGCCATTAAAACTAATTTCTTAAATTGTTAGTTTAATTAGCTGAAAATGGAATTAATATAATAAATAATTATTATATTTCACAATTTAAATATATATATATATATATATATATATATATATTTAAAAAACTTAGAAACTGATTTTTTTTGAAAAAATTAAATCTTTTAAATTATTTTTAAAAATGTTCTTTGTGCATTAGTTTTTAAGATATGTATATAATTTTGTTTTGTATACAGATGAACTACAGCAAAATATATCTGTGCATGGATTTTAAAATAAGAATAAAATTTGATCAAAAAAAGATAAATTTTCTATATTGTATGAAATATATTTCTCCAATTATCACACATTCAGGGTAATCAAAACAACACAGAATATGATCCGTTAAATGTTTTAGAAAACCAATGCACAAATTTGTGAATTGTATCATCTTCCATAAGTTATAAAACTTTTAAAGAGATATTACGTAATTTTATGAAACGCATGGAGTATTTTACGTGACAATGAAAGGGGAAAATTTATGAACTAAGAAAAGTGCATTTTAAATGTTTATTTGAGTAAAATAGAAAAATAATTCAGTAATTATTAATCAAAATGACAAAATTCTTTGACAGAATTATTCTATGAAATATAAGGAATGTTATTAGTATAAAAAACAATGGAAGTAATTGATCAAAATTTGACATTGTGAAGGTCTACTATCACCTTAATTCAAAAAAGAGAATGTATCAAAAGAGGAAGAGAGATAGAGACAAACCCATGAAAAACTAATTTTCGAAAACAATACCTGCTCTACAAAAATTTTCTAAAAAAGAGATCATATCCTAAGTACTTAAAGGTCATTTAGGTTAATGGAATTTTCATGTGCTTCATATTATTTTTATATTAATACTGATTTTGCCACAAGTCGAGTTAAAATTTTTGGTTAATTATGTTTGAAGGGGTAAAATTAAATAATGAAAATATAGAAATAAATAATATAAAAAATATGATGTATTAAAATCCATTATTACTGCCACTATCACTGTAAATTATTTTGCTTTCCATAGGAGTAATTTTTTGTAGAAGTCCAAGTAGTTTAGCTGAACATATTGAACATTTTACGGAATATTATTCAATTTTCAACGGGACTCTGAGCTACAATTTCATAAGCTGTAATGCAAGAATATAATCTCACTGTTCTTAGTTCTGCCTAGGCAATTTCTTTTTAATCCATCAGTATAATTTTCAGCCTATCAATATGATTTCTGTAAGTTAGTATTTCTAAATTCTTAAATGAACTCTCACAAAAAGTTAAAAAAGGTTCGATTTAAGCATTTGTTCTAGCCTTTCACATAAGCACCAGTTACATGTATTTGTATTAAACAAAGTATCTTCCGGCCTCTGATGTTATAGAAACGACACATTCGGGTTCGATTATCTTACCTTGAAAAGGATTAATTTTTCACGCTACTACAAACATTTCAGCATACTCTTAATGCATATACACTATGTTTGTTTTTTTAGTGAAATACTTTAAGGCAGGAAAGTCCCTGAGACAAGAGAGAAAAGAGTTTCTGATAGAGCAAAAACGTTCGGACAAAACGGTGAAATTTGGTTTTAATGGAAAGCAGAAGACTGACTCCAATGCCTTTTATATTAACAGAAAACCACCTGGAGCACCTCACCTGGGCTCGTGACTATATTGACAGGACCCTAGACGACTGGAAAACTGGTGCCTAGCTAGATGAATTCATATTACAGTTACCTAGAACAGATAGTAGGGTTTGAGAACCCCATGATTTCCTGGATTCAAGTTGTCTACGAGAGATGGTGATAATTACATTATGGTGGAGATTGTTTTCACATTTGATGGAATGGGTCTTCTGGTCCAACTGAACAAATCATTGACTAAAAATGTCTATGTTCAGAATATTTTCAGCCATTCGAGGACTTTATGAAATTTATCTATCCAAATAAAGATGCCATTTTTATGGGTGACAATGCACCATGACGTGAGGCCGCAGTTATTCGTGACTGGTATGAAGTTTTGGGCAGTTCAGTGAATGATAGGGGCTCTTAGATCTCCCTATATGAATAATATCAATTTTTGAATATAATCCCGTTATGAATATAATCAAGAGTTAAAATCCTGCTTTGGCAACACTTCTAGAATTATGTATGACAACAAAAAGCATGGTTCAATATTTCTGCTGGAGACTTTCAGCGATTTCTTGGGACCATGCTACTTGGAGTGTATGTACTTCGTAGTGAAAGGACGTTCAAAACATTGTTAGGAAGCACCCTATGATTTTTGTCACCTCAGTCCGGAAATTTGTGTATCAATCTTTTTAACTCTTTATGTGAATCATACTTTTTGTTGAAAAAATGGTATACAAGTTATTAAATAAGCCAGAATCATGAGCGAATAAGCTAGAAATTTTAAGAAAACCTTTGATCTTCAGTAAAAGATTGTTACCAATGCATGTAGAAATCTATTGATACTGAAATCAGTTTAATTTCACAATTGAAAACATTGTACGAAAAATATTATAATTGTAACGATATAAATCAGTAATAGATAAATAAAGATTACAAAATTCTAGCAAATCGTTATAATAAAACCAGGGTCTTAGAGAGGAGATTAGTCTTGGAGTTCAACTAAACCACAAATACTTGCCGATGGAGCTTAAGGGCTACTGGTCAAATTACTTCTGCTCTTACTCAATTATTTGCTTCGATTCTTGTTTTTCTGTTATTATCCGACTATTCTTTTTTTTATACCCGAAAGAAAATTCATTAATTGGTTGAAATGTATAGTACCTTATTCCCTTACTTTATTGGATTCTGCCTCAAGTAAATTATCATCTTTTTTTAGAAAATAGAAATAAAATAACCTTTGATATTTTTAACATATTATGAAAATCTTAGTGAAGTATTTTATCATTTATATAGGATTAAAGTAATTAGATTTTTTTATTAAATATACGTAGATGGATATATAATGGATAATTTAAACCAAGTTAAAGAGTCATTGGACATTCAGCTTATTATTAGTCACCACATCATATATAATACCCGCTGTAATAATTAAATATGACTGTTGAAAAAAAGTCATTCATCGTATTAGAATAAAACATTTTTCAATCATTTCTGAAAAGAAAGTTAGGATATAAGAATTCTTTAGAGTGAAAACTAATTTTTTTTTAAATTTCTTGGTTTTTTTCCTGTGAAACGAGAGAAAGTTAAGGAACTTGAAAATATGCTAAATTTATAAACAAGTTTGTCGGGTTTTTTTCGAAGTTATACTTCTTATTGTGCGTTTGGAAAAACGGTTGAAGGTAAATCTTTACGATGCGCGCGCACACCGTCACGGATGTGACGTACACCGTCACGGATTCTGGTACACACTATTGTCTAATATTGTCACGCAGAAAGGAACAAGACGATGTTACCCAATATACAAGGTTTATTTTGTCGTATAGTATCTTACACGGGCAGCACCACAAGATTTATCCAGCTGCAGTACTTTTATATCCACACCTGGTAGAGTGTTCTAGAATGTGTGTGACCACCAGGGGAAGATTAAAACCAATTCAATTTACATAATTTGCAAATGTTCATAATAATAATTAATGAAAGTCATAATTGAAGTTAACAAACAAGTATCTGGAAGCTCGAACAATAAATAACGAAAGTCATGATTAAAGTTAAACAAGTATCTGGGAAGCAGACGAGGCCGTCTGCATGATAGAGCAGTGCTCTAACCATTCGGCCGCTCAGAGATTATCAGTTTGGGACAATACTAAGGTATCCGAACACGTTCTGAGTACTTTTTGACAAAATAACAGATTTAAACATTATAAATGCTTTTTTAAGACTCAATAAACATTATAAAGGCTTTTTTAAGACTCAGTATACCAATAGAGATTCTAATGGCCCCAACCAACAATATTTAAAATAAATTACCTAAATTTCCCCACCAAAAATCACATTTATAAGTTAATTTTTACTTGTTGATATTTTTGGTATAACTAAAAAGAAAGTAGAGAAAAAAGTAATAAGCTTTATATTAGTAAAAGTATTACCAAACCAAATTCTAGATACATTTATCTAACAAATATACAAAAATTTTTAATGTTTTATTAAAATTTGAAAATTTTGAAATGATTGGAAAAAAAATTATAAGAAAAATCAATTCTTTTTGGCCATTTTTTAAAACAACCCTAAAAAAATAATCCATAAAAAAAATTACTTAGTAATTTCTAAAAAATAGCATAAATATCAGGTTCAAAATTTTTTAAGAAATACATTTGTGATATTTTGATTTGGGACTCCCATGATAATTTAACAATTTAATCCCACTTCTGGTAGATCAAGACCCCAATTTTTCTAACTTAATAAAATTGTATTTGGGTCTATGAAAGTAAAATACAACAAAGTATTTTTTTAACCAAAAGATGCTCTATTCAATACAATAAAAAAAAAATATGCCCACCGTTTCTTTTTCAACGTGTTTGGATACCTTCACCCACTTTTTTGTAGGGGACTGATATTTGGGGATCAAAATAACTATTGTTATAAACCTATCTGTTTTGATGCATCCCTCCCTTGCATCTTCCCCCTACAGCTTTTGACCAAAATTTGACACCCGGGTTTACATTCCATTCGGGCCTGACTCATTCGTCCCCCTTAATCTTCTTCCATTTATAATTTTATGCCATGGGCTATTTCTTCCATAGTTTTTTATGTTTTAAAACTTTTAAAAAATTTTTTTTAAAATTTTTTTTAAATTCACAATATCTTTTCTCCCCGTTCAGTCTTGGACTTGAGTTTCCAACTATTCCACTCGTCGAGTCCCATTCAGTCATTTACATTATTATTTTTGGAGGTATGGGGGCTTAATCACTAAAATATCATGCTCCCATGTTAACCCTATAAAGACTGGAAAAATTTCACCCCGTAAGGAATTGAGCTTGGGACATGATTTTTGGACGTCTGGCATATTTTCGTATTAGCGCTAGCTTTACTTGAAATTGGTCCCCTCCGGTGCTCCCCCCAAAGGACTTCTCCAGTAATAACTCGAATCCGATGCCACTTTGGTCTAGCGCACCGACTGTATTTGATTGTTCTCCCTATGAGCATCCTAGATATATTTTTTCAGGAACATAGCCCCATTTCTTCACCCATATCTAATATTTTGAAATTACTTTAAAGTTTTAAATTTTTTTAAATCCAGCGAGCACCGATGATTTTTGAGCTTCGTTAATAAAACCCAGACCATTGGTTCTCCTTGTTGAGCTCTTTCCTCTGTTATGATTCGTGTGTAGATAGTGGGCCTAGAGGGGGCATTATCACTAAAATTAGAGAATCCTCATGTTATTCCTATGGGGTTCGATCTTTTGATGACGTCAAGATATTACAGAATTAGAAGGATGAAACTTTGGGATCACCTACTACTCTGTGTATCGTTGGAGTGTACTTGACTATTTACGTCACAGTTGTTCTCCCCTCGGGGAGATTGTTTCGTTTTCCTTTCGACCCTAGAGCCGCCCCTTTTTGCAAGCTACAGACTCCGGAACCGGTTCGAGATGGATTCCTCTTGTTTCCTCACAAACAGGCCGAGTTTCGAGTTGCTGGGTGCCTTGCTTCTATTTTATAATTGTTTTAAATGTATTAATTATTTTAAAATGACCATAACTCGGGGGCTCTTCGGTTTTCAATTTTCTCAGGAACGATTCTTCCGAGACATTCAATATGAGGTCTCAGGTGTCACATTCGTTTCACCTCATCTCCAGATACAGTCTGCCCAAAAACCCATGTTATTGGTCCTATTGTCCCTGTGTGGGGGTGTTTAAATTTATTTAAATCGTGATTATCTCGGGTTTAGCTGGTCCGATTGTCTTTTAAGGTTAGTATCGTTCAACTCTGCTCGTGACCGCCTTTCGTCCTCTGTCCAGCTTGCCCTGCGCAAGATTTTTAGAAAGATTTTAATCTTGTTACTCCAAAGAAGTATAACTCCTTACGTGCTTACATAAGTACACACACACACACTTTTTTTTTGTGTTGATAACTAAATATTTATGTATAAAAAGAAAGGCAATCAAAAGAAAAATATAAAGAGTTGTTATAATTATTCTACAGGGAGGTGCCGAATTCGTGATGCAAACTTTAAGGGTAGGTACTGTAATTGTAGCAATCATTTATTGTGTAGGAATGTATGAGCGCAAGTGAATTGGTGAAGTACAAACACAAAAATAAGAAAAGAATGGAAAAACAAAGCTTTTTTGAAAGCGTTGGTGGCAAGTGTAATGTTTACAATAAGTGTTCATAACTGTTCAGCGCATGAACTATTAAGTACAGCTGCAGCACGAAGTCTTCTAGATTCAAAGCTTGTGCTCGCTGAAAATGGAAGAGGCATAAGCGATTGCCATTTAACACTCTACGAATGGTTTAATGACTCACACTAACTTGTTGAGCATTAGCTCTTGTACTTGACTCAGGTCTATCAGCCACAACATTCAAGATGCTTTCTTCCAGGCTTGGACTGCATGCAGCTGTTCGTCGAGCAGCATCATGTATAGTGACGTGGAACGAATGTGTTTAACAAAGTTGACGATGTAATGACTAAAAACTTCTGTGGTCCTGCATTCGTTGATCAAGAAACTGCGTGTGACGCACTCGTAGCGCAGCTCTGCAGTTACCATTTGCACATGTAAAACATGTCTGCATTTTCGGCATATGTTAAGTCTCCCATCTTAAATGTCAGCACAATTGCGAATGGAGCTTTCCCCTTCTAAGATGTATCATATTGAAAGGTGGCTAGGCATTTACTGCCCCCTATTGGCATCGCAACCAACCGATAACTCTATTTCTCCTTTCTTTTATTTCTTTTGTTTGCTCCTCAATACATCCCTCGTGCCCATACTTTCCTATACAATAAAGGATTGTTACAGTGTCCTGTATCTACTTCTAAAGTTTGTACCGTGAATTCGGGTCTGTCAGGTCACCCTGGTTACACTGGTATGACAGGTCACCTTGTCTAATATGAAAATGGTTACACATTTCATTTTCGGTTAACTTATCCAATTTTTAATATAGTTTAACTAAAAATCGATCTTAAACTTTTGAATTTAATGAACAATTTGTTAAACTGAAATTTTATTTAAGTAGTTCAAATAATTTAATGTTAGTATAGATATAAAATATCAAAAGTGGAGTTAAAACCGTTCTTTAAAAAACACGATATTGCATTAGATATATTTTTGTTTTCAAACAAATAAATATTAAATTTTTGCATAACCTTAGACAAAAAATTAATAATAAGTTAAATTTTTTATAAATAGTTTAGAAGTAATATTATTTTAAAGGTAGAATGTCACCTAATATCTACTAATCTGAATTTTAAACAAAATTAATAATGAGTTAAATTCAGTACTTTTAACTAATTATATTGCATTGATATCAGAAATCAAAAGCAAATCTTTGGAAAGTTTGAAAGCAAAGAGTTGTTTCTTTATACTCTTATGAATTATCGTATTAATAAGCTTTATGCCCATTCTGTATGAATTTGCATAAACAAAATTTCAGGCATTGTTTAATTGACATCGGAAGATGCATTTGATTCATCAGGATTATACCAGCTAAAGAGTCATCTAACTTATGAACCACAGAATAATTAATAATACATAATTAGCGCTTTATTCTGATGATTAATGTGTTTCAGTGTTGCTATAGTAAGTGTTTCTATAGTTCTATATATCTTTTATTCTGAGACATACAAATTCTTCGTATTGAACTGTACTGTGTCAAATTAAGGGGCACAGTACAATGCAATTTACGAAAAGTGGGTAAAAAATCAAATCTAATTTTTTAGTCTAAATTATTATTTTTTAATATACTTTTCTAAAAATTCACAAAATTTGAAGGCTCTGAGTTTATAAAAATCAGAGTTAGGATTAATTTTACATTTGTTAGGATTAATTTTACATTACTTATCTCAGAAGGATAAAATAACAAGTTTGTCTTCTTTTTAAATTCTAAGACCTTTTTTCTATTGTACCTAATACTAGGAAATTTTTTTTCACTTGTTGCTAATAGTACGTGGAATAAAAGTTGGTATACATTTTCCAATCAAAGTAGTACTTGTTTTGGAAAGAAATAATTGAATTTGGAATTTACACAATTTTTAAGGAATTATTAATAAGAATTCACAAAAAGAAGTATTGTACGAATACTAATCATGTTATCACAATACCCATACCAACTTTTTTTATACATAGTTTGAGATACTTGTAAATACAATACAATTTTTGTAGAAGGAGTAGTATTTTAAAATCACTACAAAAGTTTCAAGTTTTTCACTTAAAAAATTAAATGGTTAGGTTTTTATGAAATTTTGAGGAAAAAGTCTGCTTTATACCATACATACACATAGGAAGCAACCAAAAAATTATGAAAATTGTTAAATTAAAAAATTATGTGTAAACCGTACCATCTCCACTTGAAATTGTCCACCAAGGAAATTGAAATGAAAAAAAATATGGAAAAATGAATTGAAACCAAACAATTCATCGAATTCAAATATATATATATTAACATGTACTCTAATAATATATCAAAGAAGCTTTTATAGTCTCCAACTTTACTGTCGAATGAAGAATAATGATTAAATGCAAAACGGTAATAAATGAAAAGAAAATGTATATTATAAATATAACTCTAATTTTTCTCAATTTTTAATATGAGTTCTGTACATGATGTGAGAATACTTTGGTTTTTAGCATTGTCACAGAAATGGTATATAATTTTTCGTCAAGTATGGCTAAAGGCAACTAATTTGCTAAAAATTATTTCTAATAAGAATTATTTCCAAAAATAGACTAAATTCTTTTTAGCTGTCAAACTCCATCCATAGGTTGGTATGTATATTCATGCTATAATTGTAGCTTCTAACATATAATACCATGTCTAATAAAATATTAGCTTTTATAAAATTTGAAAACTACATATGATCTGAAACAGAAATACAGTTAAGGCATTGCTACTGGATCGAGGTTTGAGGATTTTATGCAACCAGTCGCAGAATAAATCGCAGAAGGTCTTCCCACATTCTACGGTGTTCAGACAAAACTGCAAGTATTTTAAATACATATATTAGTTAAAGATTATTCACAACCACTCGATCCTCTACTCATGGCCGGTAGCCTTCAATGCTTTGGGTAGCTCGCTGGGTAAAATCGGCCACTACTCCCGCAATCACGTCAAAACAAGACTAACTGAGTTTTGGCGAATGACTCTTTATTTATAGGCATCTCAGATCTTTCGAGAAAGATCCATTTTCGCAATAGATCGTCATATTAGAATAATTTCAACAATAATTCATATAGTCACAAAATATGGTCGCCAACAGAGTCACCAAGTCACTAGCATTGTCACCAAAACTTATGGTAACTTGGCTCTGTCACCAAAATTTCACCAAGTTTCCATTTAATCGTCATTATAATGAAAGGATAAGCGTTGCTTGCAAATATTACAATTTTAAATAAATACATATAAAGTATAATGTTAAAGTATTCCAAATCCAAATATAAATTATTTACACTATTTTAAGAATTTTTTACACAAAATTCATAACAATATGTATAACGTTTTTTAATGGGTTGCATATTAGCAACAAGCCTTTGCAGACACGGCAAGTCCCCAAATGTGAGAGCCCTTTTAGTGGTGGCATGATCTAGTGGCGGCTCTCGCTACCAAATTTGGACGCTCGAATTGATTTTAATTCAAACACTCGTCCGATGACAAATATTGTCGTGATTTAATTTTGCAGAAAGTACCAGAGCTAAATTGATATTCAAGAGATATTTTACATGCCACATAAGCATATGGTATTTGTGTCTACGATTTTCGCATCCAGAAAATATATCGACTCCAGTCAGGATCGAATCCGCAACCTTGGGCTTACGAAGAGGACATGCTATCTCTAAGGCCCCGAGCCAACCATATATATATACTAAACCAAATAAAAATATTTTTAATTATTGTTTATTTTATTCAAATCTTCCAACTACAGATATATATATATAATTCCTCAATAAATAGAATCTATCTATGTATATATGAAAAGTATTTAAACATTTCAATATATAAGAAAAAATTTATAGAAATTAAAACCGAGGTTTTCGCCAAAATTGTTTGCATTTCAAGGTTTAGTTCCGAAACATAGAACTCTTGAAGCATTAAGATTGTTATTAACTTTCCGGATAACCTTCAATTTCCTTCACCAAACTTCTTTATTTCAGTCACAAAAGGTAGCATTGTGCACATAAAAGAATTGAGATTTTTTAGGTAGTATATTATCCACATGGTTTTCTGGGAATAAACTGCCGGAATATAACGTTGAAATATGCCGAGGAATCACTTCATCCACTTTAATGTTACGTGTAAAAACGTAATTAAATTCTTGTCATACCTCTTGAAATTTTGTAAGCTTTTCTCACAAATATTCTAACGAAAAAGATTATTTTTAAAGACTTTTATAGTAAAAACCGCTGTGATATTTTGATATAATCTGGTTCATCACCGCGCGTTCGTTACATCGCTTGAACAGTATACAGCAGTATGGCATAGAAGCTGTTACTATTTACAACTACTTCGCTTCGTCAGCCTTCAATACTCCTAAATATGCTTGGCAAATCCTAACTATTTTGAAATATATTAATACTAGGTGGCTTTAGGATAGGGTATTGTAATTTAAATAATTATATGATTCAGAATTGTTTATGTTACCATAGTTGTACCATTTGATATAAATTGTGCATTTATTGCATTTTATTACTGAAAGTAGCATTTTCTAAAGATGCTCGGAATGTATTATTTGAACAATTACTCATTAATAGAAACGAGTAATTATGTTATAAAACAAGTACTAGCTCATGTCAATATATTTAACACTTCATTTAGCGATTGTTAAGATCCTTTTCACCGTGATGCTAATTTATTAACATGGTAGAAAGGATCTACTAACATCGTAATTCTAAGTAAATCTTACTGTATAAACATTTCCTCAGATTAAAAAATTCATTTATTTATATATAATAAAATCATAATTTAAAAGAATTGGGGAATTTTTCCTCATTTTATATATATATATATATATATATATATACAGGTAAATATAAATAATTCGAGTTGGAGGGACCAATGAAAAACTTCAATTTATCAAGAGAATGAGAGAAAAACTCTAGTTACACAGAGAGGATTTTTTTTTTCTAACACATTTAAATTTAAAACTATGTAATAAACAACATTTGTACCATTTTTTTTTTTTAGGAGTACATTTTATACAGTATTAAAATAAAACAAGTTAAAGTCCTATATTAAAGAACACATGTCTTGAAAACCAACTATTTAAAAGAATATACACTTGCTATATATAATTAACACTTTTTGTGAAAAAAATCAAGTTATCTTTTTGTTTTGGGAACATTTCGAAATCTAGCTTTTAGTAGTAGATTTTCAGAACAAATGAAACTGTAAATGAAGGAAAAAGTTTCGTAGTTTGTTTGGTGACTGTTTAGCTACGGCCGAGGTTGCGAGGTCAACTCCTCTGATTCGTCTTCATCACTTTTCTGTAGCATTGGTATTGTGGTCCAAAGCCACAATTTCAAGCGTCGAATGAAATTCCCCATACTTAGAGGAGTAACGCTCTCCAAGCAGCATCCAATCAGGTCAAAGCTGTTTTAAATAGAAATAGTTACATTCTGCTGATTTTAGGGTTATCCAAAACGCTTTTAGACTTCACGCCGATAAAGTTTTAAAATTATGTATGATATCCTGGTCAGTGGCTGAAGTTTTTGAGGTTTGAGTTTGGAGGCAAAATTGAAGTTTCACATTTGATAAAGGTGGTGCGTTATTGTTACATAGATACAGTTGTCTAAAATAGAGAGAATATGTCGTTTCTCTTTTTCATATCCAAATTCCAGTAAGACCAACCAATCATTAAAGAGTTCGGGAGGTGGTCATTCATACTTATATAGTTTTGAGCGGTATTTGGTAGGGAACGAGTTTATGCCCTTGAAACACCGAGGTTTTGCAAAATTTTATGACGAGGAGGAGTGAAATCTTTTCTGAGCCATCCATGTTTTACAGCCAGTAGGAAATGGTTAACCTCTCCTTGCTATGTTTTCCTCCATAGCATTTTTCTTTTTTGAATGTAAATGTTTTTCTAGGCAAACTACTTGAAAAGAGTCGGTTTTCATACGTGTTGAAAATATGTTGCGTGGTTAATACTCGCTTTGTAGATCCGACAGCAGGTTACCGCCACTTAGACCAAACGTTAATGGCTCGACGCTTTCCCCGCATTTTTTTTAGGGGCTATACCATTCCTTTTCTTGTAAAATTTGTAAGCTATCCTCGCGCCAGCCAGGAACTCAATTCCTAATTCTTTGGCGAATACTTTAGCCTTTTCCTTCCACTAAAGAGAGCAACTCATCGAACATTTTATTACTCGACACTGTCGAGTGGTATGGAGTATCCGGACCGTGGTTTGCCTTGTCACGAGTTCGACCCCAGTACCACTAAGACCCGCCGTGTAGGGCAGCGATGCACGTTAAATCTGTCGAGAGCTGAAACGTCACTCCCGTTTTTGTGGTGTGTGGTAGTTAGAGAGGAAGTGCCAGCTCAGGTGTCGTCCACGTCCGCCCGACCGTAGTTCAAAGATTACGTGGTCCGTCGCCAAAAGCCTGGTGTAGCTAAACAGTGCGTCGTTAATAATCAATCAATCAATCAAAAGCCACCCATCAGATATTCTGTCCTCAACACTGTCTAATCCATGAAACTAAACGCTGTACAAGACGTAGAAAATTACCTTTACTAACACGTTTCTCACTCTACTCGAAGATGCGCAAGATTTTTCTCTTTATTCTTCAGAGCCGGTGGAGGCGGCTCACAGTGGGATTTCAAATGCTTTGGCTACATCGATCTTCCTCTCACCTTTCTTCAACTGATTCTATCACCTTTTGCTGTTCAGAAATTGTTAAGCACGTACTTTTTAAAAGAAGACATGTCATTCCTTTCGCATGATAAGTCCAGACTGAGGTAAGGTGTAAACTAGTGGCCCAAGGTTTATCGAAATTAACAGGTAGGAAACGTAAATCTCACCAAAACTATAGTAAAATAATATTTTTAATTTAAAATTTGGAATCTAAAATGAACACAACTCATATTCACAGTTCACACTCAGCTACGGGATATACTTAATTGCAGGGGTCGACAACTATGGTACGTGGAGCATTTCGTAGTGGCACATTACCGCTCTTATTTAAAAAAAAAATCATAGAATGATGTTAAATCCCTGTCTCTCTAGTCTTTGCCTCGTACATTTTTATATAAAGGTTTTATTTCTCGCTTTCAATTCTCTGCCATAAAACGATTCTTCTGAATTATCTTGGATGTAGTTTGAGTGCTTTATTTTTTTAAAAAAAACTTCTCTGTTTAAATGTGACTCATTATTAGTAATAAATACTCAAAGCAAATCAAAATTATTGTGCAATACTTGTGAAATAAAGCATCACTCACTACTGCACAGTGAATAAAAAAGAAAGCAGTTTTTCCTTTATCCATCTAAAGCTTGGGTATCAACGGAAAAAGAAAAACAGATGGCTTGGGAATAAATCAAAATTCTGATCAAATACCGGAAATATAATAAACAAAGTAGTTATTCTATCAACATACACAATTTGGACTGAAAATAAGTTCAGGAAAATAATCGCTCGTGGTATAATTAGTTACACACAGGAATTGAATCTAACTTCATAATATTGAAGGTTCGAATTATCGAGAGTTTTATAGGATAATTTCGAATTATCGCGTGTTGTAGTCTGGCCAACCACAAATTTTACTTCGAAATATTGAGAGTACCAAAACGTATGGTTTTAGTTCGAAATATCAAGAGTTTTTCTAGGGGGCTGAGCATACTTCGAATTAGCGAGAGGTTCGTTTATCAAGAAAGTTCGAATTATCGAGTCGACTGTATATATATATATATATATATATATATATATGCATAAAACTTTGAATCATTACAACTTAAGTTAGCTATTTTATTGCTTTTTTCAAATGTGATTTTAAAGTTCAAAATCATAATAAACTTTCAAAAATGTATGCATTTCAAATAATTTTGAAAGTGTTAAATTCAGGTATTTAGGTTAGTATCAAAATTCAATCTTTTGCTGAAATGTATTTTTTTTTTTTGAAAAAGGTTGACCATGTAAAAAAAACTTTAGATAGTGTTACATATTTATTGTTTCTTAAGTTAATCTATCCCTGCGATATTTATTTCTATTTGTAGAAAATCAATTTCTCTAAAAATTATTTTTTCATCTTACTCCTGATCTTACATGCAAATGTAGTAATACTGTACATTACATTACTAGTTTTAGAATTAAGCTATGGTTTTAATTGCCTTTACTCTTTTCAATGTAGCTGAAGAAAGTGTGTGGGAGTAATTTGCTGCGTTTAAAGCAAGTGCTTTAAGACAGGAAGATAAAGAGCACTCAGATTGGGTCTCACCAAATATTAAGATCAGATTAATACACAGATTGAGATTAATGTTAGAGATATCAAAAACCACGATCAACGAACATTGGGCTACTTAAAGCATTTTGATGCTTGGGTTGCTCAATTTATGATGGGAGACCTGAATGATCCCTTTTCAATTTGCGACTCTCCTTATAAACGCTTCAAAGAGATACCAATTTTGCAAAAGTAGTGGCATAGCATGAAAAATGGATAATTTTCTTTATAGTTGAGCGGAAAGGGTCACCCGGAAAGTAGAATGCACCCTTTTAATACCCCAAATGCCTATCTTCATTCAAAGACGATGATATTCTAAATCCGGTAAAACTGAAAAGGAATACTGTGTTGTACGGTTTTACCAATCAACGAAGTGAACAATTTAGAAAGGTGTTATTTCCAGTTACAGAGATAGCAAATTATAGATGAGAAATGAATATTATGGAACATACGGGTAATATGGAAAACCCGAGGTTTTGGCTCTGTTTGTTGCTGCTAATGCGTTGTCAAACCTTGAAGTACTGAAAAAAAGACTCTCATGATGCATTGCAGTGAGAATTGACTACTTGTGGCCATACCTCTCTCTACAGAACAAAGTGTGCTTTGCGTTTACAAAAGATTTTGCAGGGTTCTGCAAATTTTTGCTCTTCAGTCGTTTTTCAACTGACTATGTTTTTCAATTCAGTTTAAAAGTTCATATTCCAAAGCAGTATGTCAGTGTATAATGGATTACTACATATTTCAATATGCCCGACACATTCCATTGCAAAATATCATTTCTAATAGACTTCAAGCCATCAACTAAAGGATCAGAAAACAAAGACTCCGAATGTATCTTCCCGACGGACAATTTTCCGAAGATCAACGAGGGAAAATTACAATTAAATACGTCAGTTGTTTTCTATGGGCTCACCTTGAATGAATGTTTTAGACAGTGACTTTTGTTAATCAATTGGAAACAGAAAAATGACTTTCCGGTATTCTTAAAAATATGACTTTTATGGTTAAAAATAACTATCATTTATGATGTCTTATTTAGCTTCGCAAAAAAACCCCCCCTATTTCATACTACCCGACTATTCCATAATACTCTCCATTTATCATTTTTTAAAAATAACGTTTTATGTTAACAAAAGTATTACTATTTTTTTTCTGACAAGGGATAATTCCTTACAATCGCTTAAAGATACGCATTAATTAAAAGTTATATACATTAAAACAACTGGCAACATATATATAAAGGGCAGTTACTAAGGTGACTGCCTATCTTGTAAAAGGTCGTTTTTCGTCTACGTATAGCATTTTCTTTTATTTCAAATTCTTATAGTTTGAACATTTTTTATAGTTTTTCTTTTTCCTTTGCGCGAAAAAGAAATATAGTTATAGTGATTTTAAAATACATCACTCTATGTAAAAGGGCGGTAAGATAAAACTTTAAATGCGTTTATCTCAAAATTATGTATTCGAAAGTAACACTTAACCAGATACATGATATCTTAAGAACCAAACCAGATAACGTTTTGAAATTTTGTGGGAATGTTTATTATACTATTTTTCAGAAAGTGAACCATACGTTTTGTTGTAGGTTAAATATTGTTTCATTTAGGGTAGTTTTTTTATAAAGAAAAAAACTTCAAAAGTATCAAAATATTCTTATTATTATGTATAATTGTCTGTAATTTCTCTTAGATTTTGATTTATTTTGATGAGCACCGTAATATGTATGTTACGTATAAAGAAAATTATGATAATTGTATTAGAAATTTGTATACAGTGTTACGCGTTTTAGTAAAATTTGGTAAATTTCATAAAATAACAATTTTCTAAAAGTACTGGCATATTTAAATTTTTTATGCATTTACATATTTTTTTTCTTCCTAAAAACACTCAATTTGTTTCAAAAATTTGTTTTTATAAAAAAATGGTTCCGAAGGTAGGCAGTCACCTTAACCCGTTACCGCTCAGTGATCTATTTATAGATCACATCCCACTCGGAACTCTCAGTGAAAACGATATTTTTTAATCACTTCGTATTGTCATTGGTTGATATCCTTACACATCTGGCCACATATCCAAACGAGATTTGAAGCATTCTTTCCCAGAGGAGTCCAGCAGCTAGCGTCTGATGTTCGCCATTTTGAAGCTTTAAAGTGCAGCTTTCGATTTTGTATCAACATGAAAAAAATTAAAAGTAAGTTAAACTTTTTTATGTGTTTTACATTTTTAATACCTTTTTAATTATTCTGGCTTATTTATATTACAAAAATAATTGTTTTTATTATTAAAATGTAAGTTTAAACATGCTGATCTATAAATAGATCGCTGGGCGTTAGTGCAGTGCTTCTCAAACTTTCACTACTGGCGACCCAATTTTCAATCATAATTTTTCATCGCTGCCCCCAAAAAGTAATAATGTATTGAGATGCAATAATAATGTACTTTGGTATTAAAATTTACACAATATACGTTACTTTTTAAGTAATATATATTTTTAACAAGTTACTTTTTAAATAATAGTTATAATGTTATGTTATTTTTTTCCTTTCTCCTAATTTTTTAAATAGGAACAGGTGCAAAACAATATTTAATTAAAGATTTATTTCCTCCATAATCCATTTCTAGAAGTACAAATGTCATTAGAACAAGTTATATAAAAATAAATTTTAAGTCAGATTCTATACTTAGGCCAACAAAAGAAAAAATTTATTTTTAGATAACTTTATTAAATAGTTACAATTAATACAAATATATGGCCATATGACGGAATCATCCACAATGTTAAGCTACAAAAATAGAAAGCAATTTTCCTTGCCAGTTTTTCATATTCCATATATATGGCATTGGACTGTTCTTTTTGTGTTATTTATTCATTAATTAAATTTAATGAGTGCAAGAAAATAGTATAGTAAAGAAGAAACCACACATACATTCTCAGAAATTTAAAAAAATAAAAAAAAAAAATAAAAGTATTTGAACTTGAATAAATGAATAAAAAGTATTTTATCTACGATTGAAAATTTGAACAAGATATATATGAGAGAGTGGAATTATAGTAGATATTGAAAAATAGTCTACTTTATGTTGCGCTCTATCATATACATCACATCTGTCATTCTACACGGCGTCTGCGTGAGGTCAGGCCAAACTATCGGACGTCTCTGCAAAACATGTAATAATGCTGTACCTCGTACAATTCCAATCAGTCTTGGTCGATTCGATGCTTCTATAGCTACCAAATCTATACCACTGAATGTACATTTTATAATTTGCTCTTTGATTTAGCAACTCACAGTATTAAGTATTTTACTTGCTGCAAAAGGTGAAACAAAATCATGGATAAATTTTTTAAGTCGTAAGCAGACATTCTACGATAATAAGGCATCAGCAAGTGCACATACGAGCATAGTTCCGAAATTAAATCAGGAAATATTCTCAGAATATTTGAATTTTGGTTACCATTACTGAAGTAAATGGAAGAAAAATACCCCTGTATTGTTATTTGCTCAAAAATATTGGCTTACAGTATGAAACTTAATAAACTTAAAAGACATTTTGAAACGCTTCATGCTGGGTACATTAACAAATCGCGAGAGTTCTTTGAATCAAAATTAATTAAAATCATATATGAAAAACAAAAATTTAAAAAACTTTGTCAGTGAATGAAAAAGCTTTACTTACTTCTTACAAAGTATTATATAAAATAACCAGATGTAAAAAGCCCCACACTATTGCCGAAGAGTATTTTTGCCTGCAGCAATTGAGATTGTAGCTTATGTTTTGGAACAATTTTGCCGGGGTGCAGTCACTTTATCAAATGATACTGTTTCCCGTCGAATTGATGATATCGTTGACGATGTAAGAGCAACAGCTTTTCGGTGGTTAGTGATGGTGTTTTCAATTCAGCTTGACGAAGCAACGAATATGGCAAAGATGCTCATTTCATTGCATATGTTCGATTTTGGGATGGTATCGCTCAGCAGTAGAGAAGAACTACTTTTGCAAACCAATAAAACTTAAAGCAACAGAAATAGCATTGTTGATATTTTAAATAATTTTATAAACAGAGGCAAATATAGAGTGGAAAAATTGTGTCGGAATATGCACCGATAGCGCTCGTGCAATGTCAGGAATATTTAAAAGTATGCAGAAGCTCTTGTTGGCAAAAATCACTGCATCTATGGACCCGTGCATGATCCACAGAGAAGCTCTATTTCAAAGAAATGAGTCCTGGTCTGAATATTGTGCTAACGACAATTGTGACTGTAGTAAATTACATAGTAGAGACCCTAAAGAATCAGAGTCACTTTTTCTGGACTTTTGCAAAAGAGACATGGGTGCGATGCATTCATCATTGCTAATTTATTGCGAAGCAAGATGGTTATCACGCGAGGAAATTTTGCAGCACGTCTTTATATGAATTAAAGTAAGAATTACGAAATTTTCACAGAAAGGAAAACTTACCGGAAGCTGAGAAATTTCGTGACGGTTTGCTGATGAGTTTAGAGGCTACTTCCAGTCGATATATTTGAGAAGTCCAATATATTGAATCTTCAACAAGGATCCAATGTACATGTTTGACACGAGTGATAAAATTAATGCTTTGTGAAAATTGGGTAGCTAGACGAAATTTAAAGCAAAAACACAGAAGGAGTTTGAAAATGCGAGATAAATATTGTACAAACTTACAAAACTGAAGAACATGTTGGAAGTTGTTTGCAAACTGTGGTCATCATTTAGCTATGTTGGAAAAAGTTTTTAAAAAAATATTTTTGCTGGGGAACGGCTTGTAAGTTACGAATGGGCTAGAATCCTTTTCAAATACCCCAGAAGGGGCTCTCAACTATCAGAGAAAATTTTCATAGATTTCACATCAAGTGGCGAAATTAAAAGAAGACAATTTTGTAATAAAACTCTCTTTCAATTTTGGGCAGAAGTAGATGATGAATTTTCTGCACTGAAAACAAAAGCATTTTGTACATGCTACTACCATTTTGAATATCGTACCTTTGTGAAACTGGATTTTCTGCGGTGGCTGCTTTGAAGACAAAGTATAGATCTCATACTAAATAAGAAAGAACTTAGAGTGTCAATTTCAATATTAAGCCTTCATTTGAAAACCTTTGCTCTACCAAGACAAGCCCATGGAAGTCACTAATAATAATTGCTTGTTCTTAATTGGTAATAAATTAGTTATAAATATTGTGCAGTACTGATACATTTATAAGTACACTGGCTGCAGTACCCCATTCTGCGATTATTTTTAAAAAATAATACATTATTCTTGATATAATAGCAATTTGTAAGGAGAGTAAAACCAAATGCGCAACAATGTATACAAAAATATAAAATGATTTTTAAATGAATGCTCTAATTAAGTAGTTTAAAACGAACTGTAATTTTAAACACCTCACAGAATTAGCATTTAGAATTAATATTAAATAAGGAAAATGAATGTAAAATTTACAAGAAAGATTAATTTGTTTATTTTTGTATTTTAAGTGAGAGCAGCTTCAAAATGTTTTAACCAGGGGAGCAGGCGCCCAATCCACGCTAACGTTAATGAGATTAAGCGCGGTGTGACTAGAATCACCCCAATCCTTTTTATAATTATTTTTTACTATACACGATAAAATCACGGTCCAGTGAATAATTTAATTAAAAGAAAATATACTTACCTACTTTCCAAGGACTTTGTATTTTCTTTTGTTGTTTGAAAAATCAGCCAAAACTAAAGAAACTGTTCCAAATGTGCGTATTGACCTTAATAAAGAACACCGATGCGAACACTTTTCTACTAACAATACTGCAAGAAAGTTATTTGCAAGCAAAACTGTCATATTTGCTCACGTTATTCAGCCAATTTTGCTGTTTCTTTGATGATCTACAAATGGCATATTGAACCTTTTCTTGCTTGTGTCTTTGGTAGGGCGAAGGTTACATTTATGAAGCATGGCTTTCCTTGATAGAGTTCTTTACTTAGGCAGCATTTGAAAATTTCTATTCAACTCAAGCTGTTTCGTAGCTCTATCCAGCTTTTACTCATATTTACTTTCATGTCATAATTAATATGCATTATTTCATCAGGTTCTTCAATTGCTTGGTGGTTTCCAATTTCCTTCAATAGAGATCACCAGATGCCCATTTTTTTTTTATATTCTACTCATTTACATTTATAAAGCATAATAAAGTCATTTAACACAACAATCAAAACCACAAGTTAATCATGGGGAAAGAGTATAGCATATTGCTAAATGTTTTTAGACAAAAGAAAGTGGTCGTGTAGTAGGGAACTCGATCAAAACAAGTATGATTGTAAAAAAAACGTTTGCCACTCTCAAAAAAGAGGCATACATGTGACAAATTCATTTTAGTTCCACATTTAAGACTGTCTACTAATAGGAGAATGCTGTCAAGGTCACTGTTGTTAACGAATAAACAGTTTTACCAGAATTAACATTTCGTGAGCCTGGGTGATTTAAGCTGATTCATGCGACCGCTCAATAAATATGTATTTATTTTGAAAACATCGATGTCAGTTCTAGAAAAATAATTGTGTAAAACGTTTTCATTATGCATATGTTTCAGAATACTCATAAAAATTATCTTGGCAAATAATCCTTCAAAATGCTCAATATGTGCTTAACATGCATTTATCATAAAACTCATTCAAATTCGGAAAAAACAGCGAAAATGTATTTACAAGTTTCAAAGAAAAGACTGAAAGGTTAAACATACCAAAGCCGGCAGAGATTCAGAGATTATAATCAAAAAGTATCATACGGATTAACAGAAACGTAATAAAAATCTCTCTATAGTGGGATTGCAGCAAAAGCAAATAAAATGTCTTTTTATTTGGTTTTAGAGGATCAAGGAGAATAGCTAATGAACGTTTGAAGTGGAATCTTTTTGAAAGTGAAAACAGATGATATACACTTGAAATTATATCGAGTGTAAATATGTATTTTTTATTTTTTCAGAAAGAGAGTATTTTGTTTTTATTTCATCCCAAAAAATTTTTTTTTAAACCTTTTATTTTCAATATGCTCGCGCCCACAGTTTGAGAAGCTTACTGCGTTAGTGGTAGCTAATGTCATCATTTCCCCCGTTTCATTTCTTCCAGAATGTCTCGTACGTAGTGTTTCACACACCGCCGAAGAAGCGTTAGAATATATGTACAAGGAAATAGGGGTTAGGATATAATTGTTTTTACCGCCTGATGTGGATGAGTTAACTGACGAAGAGTATTTTGTTGATGATGAAAATGACTACTCCATCGGTAAAAGATCTGTCAGGTAATGTAGAAATTTGTGTACCTATGGAAGAAATAGAAGTAAAAGAACAATATGAATCGACAGACATAAGCAATGACGGCCCTAATAGTACGGAGCAGCTGCCATCTAGCTCCAGTTACGCCGTGGTTTTTATGACTACTGTTTCGACGAAAAGAACGAAATAAGTTTAGTTAAATGGAAAGATAACAAGTGTGTAACAACAGCGACAAATTTGATTACATACAGCCTTTAATTAAGTTTCAAAGCATCAAAAAGGTTTAAAAAAATCCCAATTTTTGCAACCTAATACTATTCAACAGTATAACAAAAATATTGATAGAGTCGACCAGCATGACTGGAACTTAGAAAAACACAATTCTGATCCGTGGCAAAAAATGGTACTGGCCAGTCTTTACTAGAGTTATCGACATGGCTATCGTAAATACGTATATCTGTTAAATTTAAAAAATTGCGAAAAGAAAAGTGTAAAAGACATCCGAAGATATATCACCGTTGCGTACCTCAAACGGGGAACAAATTCTAAGAAAGGCATTGGAAGACCTCTGATCATCAAGATAAAATGTAACAGACTCTGTGCGTTTAGATAGAAAAGACCATGTTATAGGAAAAAGACAAAACAAAAGAAGATATCAGTTTCAAAAATGTAAGGGTAGACCTCTTACGTTTTGTACAAAATGTACTGAAACCCTTTGTCTAAAATGTTTTCATTATATCACACTTAACTTTTACAAATTGGCTGTATAAATTTGTAACTAAGTAAGTTTAGATCAGTAAAATAATATTTTCTCTTTTAAATCTCATTAGTTGCTTTTAAATTCACAAAAGTTTCACCCCCCAATTTGTAATTCCTTAAATATAAAACCACAGGAAAGTTGCTTGGTCTTTTACTACCATAAGCACCCAGCGATCTATTTATAGATCACCTATTATCTCAGCTGCTAATTACGGAAAATGAATACAATTTCCCCAAATTATTTTTTATGATATATAAAAGAAATTTTTTAAAATTTTTTTTCTAAAGTTTTGATTTTAAAATAATTTGGCGTTAAGGGGTTAAAAAGCAACCAAAAAAATACAGTAAAACTTTTTTTTTGGGGGTTTTTTTGTGCTTTGTTTTGTGTGATTTGTTTTGTGCGTTTTAATTTTTTGTACTTTTTTTATTTTTCAATTTATTTTGTCGATTTTTTTTTATGGGTATATAAATTTCCCAACGGCTGGCGTCTCTCTATCAATCCCCTTTACAATTCAACCTCTGTTCATTTTTTTATAACAATCTCTCGACATTGCACGTTCAATTGTTTTCTCTCAACGTACTAGCAGCACACACTTGATTAAAGACGAAATTTTCAATGATAGAGACATTATCAATAATTTGATAGATTATAAAAGTAATATATGAAGAACCGGAATTTTTGAGACTGGATAAAATAAATAGAGGGATCCAGTTTTCCAAAGAGTCGAAAGCTTTTTTTTTTAAAATTGATACTAATTCCGAAAGGAATTTGAAATTATAAAAAGAGCTTTTATTATGCGCGTTTACATGACATTTACGAGCAACTGACCAACCGACAGTTGTCACAAAAACTTATCACTTTTTTTGGGCTAAAATAAACAATTGAAATAAAAAGTACGAAACGATTTGTCATTCATCACAAGAAGATGTGCACTTTGGAGTACGATGAGTGGCAGTGAATTATGTATGTATGGGCATTTTAAAAAGTTATCCATGTATACAATGAGAAATTAAATGTTTTAAAAATGTTTCCATGTGTAATTTAATTTTTTCTTTTGTTTTGAACTACTTTCTTATAATTTAGTAATAATTGACGTATTTTCTAAGTACTACTCTTCTTATGCGGTCTCTTACCACCACATAAGAAAAATTTTGTCCCCTGTCGACTACTTTTTTTTGTTATATTAATATTTATGTTTTTCAATTTTCCCTTTTTTTTTTTTATGCGGTCCCTATCTGCCGCACAAAAACAGATTTTACTGTATTTTGGAATATGAAAATTCAATTTCAATTTGATAGTATTGACGTTTATGCTACTGAATTAAATATTTGAATATTTTTGAGCATTTGTAAGTTTTATAAATTATGAAACTTAAATCCATTAATTTTTGGTGAATAATTTAAAATATTTCCAGTCTCAAAAATGAATTTGCTGTAAATATAAATATCGATAAGTTCAACACGAACGCAATAAAAATTTAGCCATGTAGTCTTAAAAATTAAGAAGATAATGATGAGGGAAAAAAAAATTAAATGAGATACCTTTAAAAAGTTTACAAATAATGTTTTATATTGTAAACACATTAGAAAGCACACTAAAACAAGAGTTTTTAAGAATACCAATTTCTAAAAAATAATTAAAAAAAAAGTCAATTAAAACTTCATGAAATAAAATACATCCCTTACCATTAACATTTGAAGAGAACAGAAATAGGATTCTCCAACTGTTTTCAAATCTTTTTTCGTACATTCATCAGCATTTTTTCCTCTGCAAAAAAACGTTTCAGTAATCTTTCCAGTGAAGGTAAATATACCCCTTGGGGTTTCAGGCTTACGAAAGGACCAGGTTGCATCACGAGATTTCATTCATCGAAGGACGTAAAAGTGAATTTTTTTCCTCTCGTTCCAAAGTACCTCAGTTTATTTTCAAGAAGCATCACATCCTATCTTACGGCGGTTTTCGAGTGGAAGTACATTTTTACTTCCGTCGAGAAAAAAACCCTTCGCTTTTATTTTCGATATAGAAACGGACATTTATGTGCTGCCCTCAAGGTACTCTCAGCTGAAAGTTGCCTGAGAAATAAATTTTCGATGGTCTTTCAGATGGATAAATATGTCGAAAGGAGTATCAACAATATCATAATAGTTATGATGGAGGTTTTTTTTTTTTATTTTATTACTCAAGAGTCTTTAATGTCTCCCGACTTTTGTGATAAGGAATAAGTTTTGTTGAAAAGGGAAAAAATTTTAAAAATTGTAATCAAATGTAAATTAATGGATTGCGATGATCTGTTATCAAATACACTGTATATATATAACTCCATAACCGCCAGAATTGCTTTATTTTTTTAATCGGCAAGTTTGTTTAAAAACACATTTGAAATAAATATTTAATTTAAAAATGTGTTTTCAAACAAGTATTTGATTATATTTTACTAATTTTTAGTTTTATGCTGCACTACTTTACTTCTTTTTGTATTATTGGTGGTAAATATTTAGGCTATTTCACTGGGAAGTTTTTTATCTACAGTCATTCTGAAAACCCCTATACTAGTAAGTAGATTAATAAATTTTTTCATTATATATTCTTTTTAAAATTTCATTAATGTATTTTATTTGTAAAATTAATTTTTATATAATATATATTTTTATATTATATTAAAAATAAAAAAATTTAAAAAATATTTAAATATTATTTTTTAAAATAATATTAATTATTTATAAAAATTTAAGGGTCAGAAAACTGGCAATAACTTATTTTATTCATCCCAAAACGGGCTTTGCTTTGAAGGTTTTCTTTTAGGTAAGAATTTCTTTAATGGATTTGAATTTCATTCTTTATTTTCATTGGGCTCAGGCATTTCAAAAGGGGGAAAGGTTGGGTGGCCCAAAAGCATTTCAACCTTTTATATAAAATTTTTAATATTTTCCCCAAATTCAATTTTTAACCTAATCCTTTAAATTTTAATTCTTACTAATTCCTTATTTTATTTTCCCCCTGTTAGTGCAATTATTTGTTACTTTTTCGTTTTTGTAAGCCAATACTATAAATAATTTTCCTTTTTTTGCTTAGACGTATGAAAATTACGGTGTATTGTGGAAAAACTTTCAAAAAGTGCATTTTGGTTCAAAGGCCAGGAGGTATTTCTTCATTTCGTCAAAAAGGGGGTTTTTTCGATAGAACCCCTTTTTTAAACCATTAATGACGTACGAATGATATTTTTTCCCTAATAAACCCGCAGGTGTTTCATTTGACAATTTCGTAGTTTTTAAAATTTTTTGGTATGGAACTCAGAATCCGCGTGCCGATACCTACCCCTGGTTAACTGGTTCCAAAATTTCTATTTGACATGTAGAACATTTCTTACTGCTCTGTTTAGTTATAATTAAGTGTATAACTACATATATGCTTAATTTTTAAAGCTTTGTTTTACAATATTTTAATAAATTTTAATCTGTGTTAAAAATATATTTGCAAATAAAATACAAATTATTAATTTCGTTATTTTTTTAAATTATGAGAAGCAACTTGTGCAGAATGAGAACGGAAGATTCAAATTCCTGCTCACTTTGTGACCGTGTCGTACCCAGCAATGGAGCTCACCTCAACATCCCTCCTTTAGGTTCTCGAATCTCTCAGATGCGTAATGAAAAATGTGTATCGGTGCTGCATCTACAAGGTGGGTTAGAACACTCCCCTCCTTCTTCTATCTGTCTTTCGTCACTCGTCTTAGGATTCAGTGTCAAGGACGAGGGTTATATCTTCATATTTCGGGTGGCAGGGGCCATTGAACTGATAGATGCAGCGCGCCCAGCAACGTCGATTTTTATGACTTTGTATTATTTCGTTAATTTCGATTATTTTTCTTGTAAATAAGTACAGTTTTCAGTGTTATACAAAAATAATTTGAAACAAATATTTTCCAGATTATGTTTGATAATTTTTTTTTCTGGTAGTTGAGATACATCTAGGAGATGCCGCGTGCCTAGAAAATGACTGCATTTTATTCAATTCTCAGTATAACTGGAATAAACTCCCAAAATATCAATATGAGAATCAAAATGATTCAGATCATTATGCATATACTCGTATCTAGGAAAACTAGATCACGAACATTTGAAAAAGCATCAGCAAAGACGGTCTGAGTCTCGTTCATTTTAACTCAGGCTTGAAGAAATATTTGATATACAGTGGCCTATTCAAGACGATAAACCAAGAGCAACATCACCAGGAACTTGGAAAAGAAGGTACTGTTCCCTCTTGTTAGGCTCTTGAACATTTTAAGGTGATTTGTAAAGACCGCAACAAAAAAGGTATCTTAAAATGTAAACAGTGATGACACGGTGATAACTAACCATTGTGTTTTTGATGTTTTTTCGTATAAATATCTCAATTCCTGATTCTATTTCAAATGTTATTTTATGCCAAATATATTTTAATAACAAATTTCACGAATAAAATTATTAAATCACCTTCAAACGTAAATATGAGGTGATTCCTCTGACAGATGCCACGCACCTATGGATGAAACTTTTTGAAGCACACATAATGGAGGGATATATCTCCTTCTGTTTTAAGCAGCATTTCTTTGAATTTTGATAGAATGGGCCTTTGGTAACTGTTTTTATCGTTCTGCATTGCATTGGGCTACTAGTTGACTTGTGATGAAAAGGTCGGAGACGGGCATAGAATAAAAAAAAATAACCTTTTGAGTCAATTTTTTTACTTCTAAAAATTTATATCTTATTGACGATAGAGGGTTTTTTTTTTTTTGTCAAATATCACCTTTTTCATTAAATAATCTCTGACCTCAATCTTAAAGGTTTTTTTTAAACTTTTGAGAGATTTTTTTTAAAGTAACTAAAAAAATATTCCATCATTGGAAATGAGCATAAAACGATTCAAAATGTTTTGCAATAGTGATAAAATAACCATTAAAAATAACGTAAAAAAAGAGGTATATATAAATAAATAACTATCACAGTATATATGTTTTTCTTTAATAATGCATACATGTGTGAACAATCTGAATTTCTTTAGTTTAAACAGTGCATGTGATTTTTTCACTTTAAGCAAGCAGTTATAATAATGTAGATGGGACTTTGTTGTTTTGTACTGTGAGGTTGCTTAACTTGAGGATGCTGCAGTATTGCGTGCATAACATCAATCTTATTACCAGGATTTGCAGGGTAACTAAGCAAACAGATGATTCTACTGAAAATTTTATTATAATTTGTTTATCTCGGATAACCAATACAAATTTCTTAACCGTCTCTTAGTGTCTCCCAAATGTGTAATCCTACACACAGAAAAATAATATAATTTATTTTAATTGAATGGAGGGTATAAAGTATGTGAGAAAGTTCACTTGTGATATATTCCAATACCAGTAAGCTTCTTCGTATCTAACTCCTTAGTTTACCAAAGGCAAAAGTAAAAATTAAGGAAACAATAGATACATATTAACAAAAATGATCGGAAAACCTTTTGATGAATCTCAAATGATTAGCAAGAATCATTTGATTTTGTTCCATTATAGTCTTGTATAAGATATTTAATTCAGTTTAGGAAGACGTGTGTTAGATATTTAATAAAGATAAATCATAAATAAGTTTTAATACCATTCTTGAGTATTTGTTGCGATATTTATCAAAGTTTAATTAAATGCAACAAGTTACAATTGTAAATAAATAGTTTATATTGGCAAAAACTACTACAAATCGGAGCATGTATTTAATCAATATATTTTTATAAAGAAACATGAATTCTAGCATTACTTATTTTATTAAAAATCAATCATTTATTTTATATCTGCTGTTTATGTAATACATTATATGTTAATCTATGATTTTTATAAGTTTTTTTCTTCGGAAAAATTACTACCAGTTTGGATTTTCTTATTTACTTAATACCAATTGAAAAAGCTAAAATTTAAAATGACTAACAGAATAATATTATAAATAGTTATATAATATCATACTGGTTTTCTTAAGAGGACATGTTTATTTATTAAAGATATGTTCTTTTCTAAGCACGAATAACGTACAAGTCTGTGTAGCATCGTTTATCAATAACTTCAAATGAATTTATATGTGTGGAATTTACATAGCGGTATTTACACAAGAAATACGAACAGGGGACTCATGCATTAAGTATTAATGATTTGAGAAGTACTCATGTAAGCAGGAATCGTAAACATTCCGAACATTTCCGAGCAATCTTAGCTTAAGTATTTCCTATCCACTGATACATTCAATAGAATAGACATTAATAATATATACTGCATTCAGTAAACTGAAATCATATAAGTACATTATACACCAAGGTAGTTTTAGTACACTTAATGTATGTTATGATCCTTCAGAAATGAGTAAGGATTACTTAGCTGAGCATATACTTGATGTATAAGCAGTAATGTTTGTTATATGACTGCTATATTATTATTCCATTCCTACCAAAGTCAGCATTTCTACTATTATAAGAGAGAATATGTACTTATGTCTAAATAAGTAGATAATATCTATTGTGTACATAAGATACATTTTTGTGTTACATAGTGATAACACAGTCTGATGTTGCATTTCTGCAGAATGATTTATTAATGTTTGATGTACGTAATATAGTTTTTATTCTTTTATCAGACTCATGCAACATCAAGAATCAATTCGAATTGTTTTACTCTGCAGTGTGAGATAAAACTAATAATAAAAATAAAAGACGGTAATTTTCTGATTTAATACAGATTTAATGTTCTTTTGTTTGATTTAGAATGAAATAATTTCATTAAAATCCTGTATATGAAGTATTAAAATTCTTAATAGATTATTTTTGCCTATATTTAAGAGGAAAATCAGTACTTTAAAAAATTATGAAGATTTCATGGAATATTTTTCAGTTAGGATACAACTTACTCTACTAAGACATCTAAATGCTGAGTTTTAATTTAGAGGAGATATTAATTATATAATTTATATATATATTTTTCACAAATAAATTTTCTCTTTTAAAAGGCTAAGAAGAAGGTGAAAAAAGGAAATAAAATATATTATTCATTTCACGAGAGAAGAATTTAATTAAAAAAGACATGTTTGAGTTTTTTATAACCACATATATAAAGAATAATTCCTTATTTACAAGTGAAACTGCCTCCGTTGGGGCATTTGTATGACATTTATACATTCTTTTAACATTATATTTTATAAATGCATTTTTATTTGTACGTATTTTATATTTATTTTTATTTTATGTTTTAAATTGATATTTGTTATATGTATATTCATTCACATTTGTTATATGTATATTTATTCACATTTGCTATATGTATATTTATTTACATTTGTTATATGTATATTTATTTACATTTGTTATATGTATATTTATTTATACATATTTTATTCAACAACAAAAAAAACCCTACTAATTTGAAGTCATTTGGTCTAAAAGGTCATAAACAAGATTTTTTTCTATATATCACCTTCTTTAACCCCAGCAACCTCTCTCGAGAGTCGATTCCGCAGAATACGTTCATAACAGATCTCTACTCAACAAAAACAAAAAAGATTATCGCATTTCAAGGCTGTTGTTCAAAAGTGGGAACTTTTTTTATCCATGACACCCACTTTACCTTAATTGGGAGTCATTTTTTGAAAATCCCATTCTTAAGAAATATCTAATCAACAAAAGAAACATGCTCGCCGAATTTCAAATACGTGGGGTAAATTAGTACCGGTGATTTAGTTTTCATGCTGATTGAGTGAGTGAGTACCTTTTCTCTTAAATATGATATGAATATATATGAAATACTTAGTCTGAGATGCTCTGCATTTTGCTTATGTGATGTCTGTGTTGTAGTCGTGCCAAAATGGACGGGAAAAATTGCTGGATGAAGCATCTTCCTATATTAATTTATGTAGAACATATTAACAAACGCAAATCATGTGCATCACATAAGACTACCTTACAGTGGTGGACAAAATTGTGGACACTATTTAAAATTGTTGTGTTTTTTAAGTTTGTATGCTTATAGAAAATTTTAAGTGCCACAACATGCAAAGTATTTTATAGAAAATTTAATACTGAATTCAATACAAGAAGGAAAATACAAATATTTGCAACATAAAAAAGTTATGCCGCAATAACTGTCGATATACATTAGATACTGATGATAGCAATGAGTTATCAGAACTTAGTGAGGTTGCGTTTATTCTTTAATACAGCTTCACATCGATGCTTCATTGCGCTGAAAATAGTTTTAAGCTCATCCTTCATTATTGCATGATCCCAGGAAACAATTCTATCCGTAATTAGTTTTTTTTTTCATATAATGGTTCATTCAAATGGTGCCACAAGTTTTCGACAGGATCGAGGTCAGGACTGTTTCTAAGACATGTGGTCTCTGTGTTGCAGGCAATGGTCTCAGAAAACGCACTAGAGGAAGACTGCAGCTGTATAATGTGGGAGAGCCTTTCGAACGAATAGCGTTTGAAATCCTAGACCCACTTCCGAGATCATCAGATGGCAACAGCAACATCCTGGTTGGCATAGACTACTTCACTAAGTGACCTGAAGCCTATTTTATATCCGACCCAGAGTCCCCGATTGTTGCAGAGGTTCTAGTTCAATACTGGATCTCAAGATACGGAGGTCTTCAACAACTGCACTCTGATCAAGAGAGAAATTTTGATTTTGTAGTTTGCAAGAGAGTGTTTGAGATACTTGGCATTGACAAAAACCAGACAACAGCCTCAGTCTGACGGCAAGGAAGAGAGGTTTAATCGGACCATCCTGAACACCCATTTCTCCTAGTATCCAGTAATCAACAAGACCGGGACAAAAAACTGCCCCTTTTTCTGCTTGCCTACAGCAATGTCGTTCATGAGACCACCGGCTATTCCCCATCCCAGATGCTCTTCAAACGTGATCTTCATCTGCCTGCAGATCTTCTGTTCGATTGATTGTTTGATTGATTGATTGAATATTAACGTCGCACTGTTTAGCTACACGAGGGCTTTTGGCGACGGACCACGTAATTTTGAACCATGGTCAAGTGACGTGGATGACACCTGAGCTGGCACCTCCTCTCCAAACTACCACACCACACCAACGGGAGGACTTTTCAGCTCTCGACCGATTTAACGTGCATCGCTGCCCTACACGGCGGGTCTTTATTGGTACTGGGCTCGAACTGGTGACAAGGCAAGCCACGGTCCGATACCTATACCACTCGGCTACCGCGGCCGACTACAGATCTTCTGTTCAGCCGGCCAGCAGATGCTCCCTTGGCGCTTGAGGAGTATGTCGAGAAACTCCAGGCACGGATGGAGGAAATGCAACGTCGGAACAGAGATATAATCGGCATGGCTTCAGAGAAAATGAAGACCCAATATGAACCGAGGCAACACAAAGGCAACAAAGTGTGGTTATGGAATCGAAACGTTGGAAAGGACTCTCCCCGAAGCTGCAAACAAACTGCGAAGGTCCTTACACAGTCCTAAAAAGATTGAATGACTTTGGGGCTTGGATACAGATATCACCACACTCAAAATCGAAGGTAATACATTACAATAGGCTAGCGCCTTATCTTTGTCAAGATGAATAGGATCCTGTTCAGATAATGGCTACAAATTATTTTGTAAATAATATGAATTATTTATCTTTTCTAATTCCTTAGGTTTTTTTAGTGTTGTAATTTGTGTTTGTGTGTTTTTCATGTATTTTGAATTTAGTTGCTTTGAATGTGATGTCGAGTATGTGTCACTTTACATTTGATTATTATGAAAATAGTTTATTTTATTAAATACTGGCTTCTTACTCAAGGATTGTACTACCTGGGACGTGCAGTCTTTGAGGAGGGGGGCAGTGTTACGAATTCTGTGTAAAATAGTGCAAATAATTTGTATTTGGATCTGCAATGCCTTTATTTGCCTCTAAATTAGATTTAATTTGCGTTAAAATTGTAATATTCACAATCAACGCAGTCTTTTACATTATAATGGTGGTTCAATGGAAACGTGGCGAAATCGATATTAGATCCAAGTTGGTGTCTTTTTAGCGACCAAGTTGCCGACTTGGCGATCATGTTGGTGACCATTTTTGGCGAGTTCGGGACCCTCTGAATTCTTCTAGAAATTAGTAGAGAAGTACACTAATTTCAAGACCTATGACGCGGAAGTGGGTCTTTCTCGAATTGTCCACGAGGTATATAAATAGAGCGATGTTCACCGGCAGTCAGTCTGGTTTTGGTTAGCGATCAGTTAGTATTGCTTTAGTGATTACTTCGGCTGTGGAAGAAGCTATTGCTTGTGAATAATCTTTTATATACATATATTTTAGACACCGATAATTGTGTCTGATTGTTGTTGTAGGCGTGAAGACCTTCTGAGATTTATTCTGCGAATACTGCTGCTGAATCCTGCATTTAAAGGATCGGATTTTCACAATAAATTCTTATCGCTCTTGAAGAACTGTTTTGTTTTTTGCGACTGATTTGCATAAAATTTTCGAACCCCAAATCTACGTAACAATATTTATTCTAAAAATGAATAAATAAAAATAATATTTTTCTTGTACGTACTTATTGATCTAAATTTAAAGCGGCATTAATCATATAAAGAATATTATTTTTTAAAAAAATATTTCAGTAAATGCAATTGTTAATATTTATCTCAAATGCATTAACTTCACAGCAAAAATACGATTCTTAAATTGACTATGATACAATGGTGACTTTATTGCATGTACACCAATTTCAAAACAAAATTATTTTAATCAAAAATATTTCTAAATTATGAGCCTAAATGGTTTGAAATTATATAATTCTATAAGAAACATAAGCTTATTATCATAAATCAAATGAAGCTTTAAAAATCATAAGCAATTGTATTGATCGTTCTTTACATAATTTTGTCTTTCATCAATATTATTTACAGCAAGGATGACACTAAATAAAACTTATGTTACTGGAGGAAGTTTGGATGCCTAGTATCTTGAAACATTTCATTTGCCAGATTGAAATGTTTTACTTTTTTAAATTAGGCAGTGTTTATGATACTAGACACACAATTAAAAGAAAGAAGAAAAAAAAGTATATATATATATATATATATATATATATATATATATATATATATCCATTCATGATATGTATTTGGAATCATTTCTCAATTCCTACACACACACACACACACACACACACACACACACACACACACACACACACACCACACACACACTGTTAGCTCACACTTTCTATATATTTATTTATCTTGGTGGAATTTTCAATCGTTAATAAAATACATTTTAAAGCGCTGAATTAAGCTGAAATTTTATATATGATTAATTTGGATGACAAGAAAGAAATTTAATTATAATTAATAAAAATTAGTTGATTAAAACTAATCATTTAAGGAATTACAAATACAGCCATGTTGGCATCATTTTTGACGACTTAGCAACCTTTTTGGCGACTTGTGTCAAAACGTGAAAAGGTTTTTTCTCACGTTATTTTATATACACGATTGTTTTGGATGACACACACAATACGATACTTCAATGATAATTTATAAAATTTATTACCTCCTAATGTTGTGATTCTGTTATATGTATATACATATTTATATTAATTGTAACTATTTAATAAAAAAGCTAAAATAAAATTTTTCTTTGATGATCTAAGTAGGAATTGAATTAATTTTTTTTTATATTACTTGTTTCTTTGTTGAAAATATTTTCAGCTTTATTGAACTTTATTTTCAGGATAAAAGGAATAAGAGAATAAATTGAAACGACAAACATCACTCTTTGGGACATCTGCCAAAATCTTTTCAAGAAAAAACAAAAAGATCTATCAAACGTTGGGTGTCAGCAATAGCTACTGAAACGAAAACAGATGGAAGTGAGAAGTTCAATCAGTTGATTATTTTTCTCTTTTCAGACAGTGATGAATTGACTCCATATGTGTCACATGCCTTTTCAAACTCCATGAAAGTATGAAGAGTTACGAGATTTATTAATGAAAGTTATTCGAACATCTAGGGATTTTAAAGCATTACATAGTTTGAAGGACAAATAAATCAAAATAAGCTAATCTGAAATATCGTATTTTACTATTACGATTTCTCTTAAATTTGCAGATTTTAATAAAAAAGGTTCATAGCTATAACGGTTTTCCCACCGTTCATAGATTTCAGTAACAATAAGATTGATTATTGTCATGAAAAAATATAATTTGTCTATTTGCGTACAAGTGCATTACTAAGGAAGGTATTATTTTGTTTGGATAATTCAGATAAAAAAAACGAGTGTAAATTTGGTAATCAACTCTTATTAATATGTTTTGATTGTGCTATTAAAAACAGGTATTAAAACAAAGCAGAAAAATAACTGGTTTTTAGTCAGTATGCAGACTATAGAACTGTGACAAAAATAGCATAAATAATGGGAAACTAGAAATTTATAGAGTTTGTCCCTGTACATCGATCACATGTACAAAGCTCAATTTTTTTTTCATGGGGAGAGTTTCTTTTGTAGATTTAGAAAAGCAATTACGATTTTCTGAGAGCAATATGGCATATATTGCCTACGCCTCACACGTGGCACCCGGTGGTGATGCCCCACGATATCACCAAACTCTTTACATGTATTTATATCAAGAAATTATCAATACTTTCAAAGATTATGCAACCGGAGAAAATTTACCTTTAATAACATAATTATATTGTGTTAAGTTAGAGCTTAATTTTATTATTATTATTTTAACTATAACAATACAACAACAATGAGAGTGCTCTCAGGCATGCGCAGAAATGTTCAGAACAGAACACTGTCTATCTTATGGCTTGGCAACAGTGGTCGGCACCACATATACATTTATTGTGTCTATCCTTTCCCTTATTGACTGCCAGAAATTTATGGCGAATTAAATTCATTGCATATGTTGGCGCTGTGATCGTCACCCCCACTTCGCTCACTCACACTTGCACGCACTCTTATACTGGAGACACTGCACAAAGCAGTCACAATAAATATTTATACCTTAAAACTCGTATTTTTAATTAAATACAGTACCATTCGCTCATTAATATTTGGTCCGTCGGCTGCGCAAATCTTCAGCAACTTATGGATATCCGCATTTAAGGCTTTAAACTAAATTATACATACGCAATATTTGCTTAATTTCGAAGAACAACGCCCAAAGTTGTTCCAACGTCGCAAAGACATCCACACCATCGACAGAGTCAAAGGTCATAAAAAGGACTGCGTTCCCTCGCTTGCTTGCGCCTTCGTTTGCATTCAACGCTCATCACACCAAGTGTTTTCATTCTCTCGCAAGAACACATCAATTGCATACTATTCATTTGATTTCTTCTCGCCAGGCTCCACATTTAACCCGCTAAGTGGTCTGCACTTAAAGTCTTGCCATTTTGGAGATGCTTCAAAAATGCACCGCACATATTTTTTTTTGCTTTCAGGTGGGGTTCTCAAAAGCGGTTGAGCAGAACTGTTAAGAATGCGGCTCGGCCGCTTTTGGGAATCTTGCTTGAAGGCAGAAAAAGCATCTCTGGAATGGCGGAATTTTACGTGCAGACCGCTTGGAGAGTTAAATAGAGGTAAGCCAATTTCATACCTCGATTGTTTATTTCATTGCAAAAATTATATATCATTGTCTAATACCGCAAAAGTCAAAATGAATCCAGTTGAAAAAATTAGAAATAAAAGAGCGCCTATACGATTGGCCGTAACAAAACTAATTACGAAAATTGCAAATTACATTGAAAATAACAGTGATGATGTAGATAATATCTTAGAAATACAAGATCAACTAATCGAAAAAGAATTCTCATTGAAATAACTTAATGCAGAAATGGAAAATTTAATAGTAGATGTTTCTGAGTTCAATACTGAACTTAACGTATCCGAAGAATATTCGGAAAAAATTATTAGCATAAAATTTAAAATTAAATCGTACATCAAATGTCGTAAATGCAATTTAAATGTTTCAAATTCACACAAGTATGTTCAGATAAAAAACAACCAAAGTTATATCAGTAAAACTCCCAGAAATCCCCTTACCAATGTTTTCGAGAAAATACGAAGAATGAAGCAACTTTAAAATACAATTTAATAACATTATTTCAAGAAATTCGCAACTCTCCTCACACACAGAGCAAAAATTGCATTATCTTAAAGCTGCATTATCATCTGAAGCAAAGAATTTAGAGACTATTAGCGATTCATTTGCATCTTTATTTAAATCAGTGGTTCTCAAACTTTCACTACTGGTGACCCAATTTTCAATCATAATTTTTATCGCGCCCCCTCAAAGAAATAATAATGCATTGAAAGCAAAAGTAATGCACTTTGGCGCTAAAACTGCAATGCGATCATAATTTTAAACCGTACACAAATTAACAAGATAAGTATTAAATTTTGTATATTATACTTTTAAGTTATATATATTTTTATTTTTTTACTTTTTAGTTTGATTCACTATACAAGCGTGTTTTTTAGTTAGTTTTTAAACTATACTTTATTTTATAATTATTTTTATACTATACACGATAAAAATCACAGTTCCAGTGAATAATTTAATTAAGAGAAAATATACTTACCTACTTTCAAGGACTTTTCAATTTTTCTTTGATAATTTGAGAAAAATCAATAAAACTAAAGAAAATGTTCCAGATATTGCGTGTCGTAATAAAGGACATAAATCCTGAACACTTTTCGCTAACAATTCAGGAACATTATTTTCCAGCAAAACTGTCATATTTTGTTCACGTTATTATAGTTTTCCTGTCGTTTGATGATCTACAAATAGCATTTTGAACTGTTTCTTCTTTGTGTCTTTTTGACAAGGCGAAGTGCTACATTTGTGGATTCAAAGTTTTCTTCATAGAGTTCTTTAGGCAGCATTTGAAAATTTCAATTCAACTCAAACGTTTCATGTCTATCACTTTTCTCATACTTAGTTTCGCTATCTTGATTAATATGCATTATTTCAGTAGGTTCTTCAATTGCTTGTTCAGTTTCAACTTCCTTCAATAGAGATCACACAGGTGCCAATTTTTTATATTCTGCTCATTTACATTTATAAACCATAATAAGTCGTACAACACAGCAATCAAAATCACAAAATTGTTCATGGGTGAAAGTGTAGCATGTTCATAGAAAATATTTTTGAACAAAAGTCATCGCGCAGGGAATTCGATCAAAACTAGCAATTTGATCGTAAAAAAAACGTTTGACACTCTCAAAAATGAGGCATATGTGTGACAAATTCATTTTAGTTCCCATTAAAACTGTCTAATAGGAGGATACTGTTAAAGCCACTGTTAACGAATAAACAGTTTTCCCAGAATTAACGATTTCGTGAGCCTGGGTTGACTCTGCAGTTCTAAAAAAATAATTGTGTAAAACGTTTTCCATTATGCGTTATATGTTTCAAAATACTCATAAAATACATCTCGGCCAAATAATCCTTCAGAGTGCTCAATATGCTTATCCATATATCATAAAACTCATTCACATGGGGAAAAAAAGCAACAGAAAAATATTATTTACAACTTACCTAACCTAAAAGAAAAAGAGACGGAGTGAAACATACCAGTAAGTTTGAAGGTCAAATATATGATAATCAAAATTAGTATTTTAGGGGTTAAAAAAAATAAACATCATAAAAAATCTCTCATCGTGGGATTACAGTAAAGCAAACAAAATCTCGTTTTTTATTTGGTAATAGGATCAAAAAGATACAGCTAATGAGCGTTTGAAGAGGAATCTTTTATTGTTGATGATCACTAGATGATATACATAAATTACATCAGTGTAAATGTGTATTTCTTATTATGTCAGAAAGCATTTTGTTTTACTTCATTCCAAAACATTATTTTTTCAAATCTTTTATATTTTCAATATGCTCGCGCCATCCTCGCAGGGTTATCACGCCCCCTCAAAGGGGCGCACCCCACAGTTTGAGAAACACTGATTTAAATCTTTAGAATAACGCTATGAAAATAAACGTTTAGTAGTTGAAACGCATGTAAAAAGTCAACCTTAAACATAGCGAAATTAAATAATGAATCAGCAAAAGACTTAAGAAACTTAACTGATGATGTAAACGAAAACATACGTGCTTTGAAAGTATTAGAATTTGAAAGAAACAATCTTTCGGACATTTTAATCTTAAACATCATTCTTCAAAAACTATATAAAGAGACTTTTAAATGCAGCCTTAATTCAAACGAAGTTCCTAAATTTGATGACTTCATTTTATTTTTAGAAAAACGCGCTCAAATTTTAAGCAATATAAATAAAAATACCTTCGTAAAACCAATGTTTATACAAGATAGAAATAAAAAAAAATTCTTTATAAAATCTAACAATTCTGTATATGCATGCATTTTGTGTAAGCAAAAACATCCCATTTTTAAGGTGACAGAACACCTTTAAAACTCAATTTTTGGTCAAAATATCGATTTTTTATTTTTGATCTTATATTAAAATTCAATCTTTTATCTTTGTAAATCTGTTTAAATTTTGTTTCTATCTTAATTATAGAAGCCGAGTTACAGCTTTCTAAATACTACTTAATCATAAATTTCTCCGGACCCGAAAATGGTTTCTGCTAACTGGAAGTGCTGATTGTTTGTTTACGTTTCTATACTGCATGCTATATGGCATAGTATTATAATTAATATAAATAGCAATTCAGAAGTATGGAACATTTAAGAATAAATATAAATGTATTTGGAAATACATTTTTCCTCTTTTATATTGAAACTTGGCAGCAAGTTTGTTGTTTTGACTTTGTTTACATGTGCGTCTGATTTTCTTTTTGAAAAGAACAAACGGCGTAAAAAGTTTATTTGATTGTTTTATTCTGTTATTTTAACTTAAAATGGTTAAAAAGTATTGCTAAGCGGCGCAAGCGGAAATTTTTATGGAAATAAATTTACAAAAACTTCAATAACATCACTTCAGCAGTTCCTGAATGTGCTGCTGTCTTTCAAAGTAAGGAAATGAGAGTTTGTTAACGGAAGAAATACAGTCCTGTGTTTGTTAACAGAATCGTTGACATTGAACTTATTGTGGAAGCTTTTGCTCAACTTTGCTGCCCAAAATGTTTTTGCTGAAAAGTAGAACTGTTGAGGATTTCAGATATGGATTGTGCTCCAATTTTACACTAAAATGTAAATGAGCTTTTATTTTGCATTTGCTTCATCAAAAAAGTTGTAAATACCTGTCATAAAAATACGAGGCTTGGCCCTTATGGTATGCGGCAGATGAGCAAATATATATTTTGCTGGAGCATTTAAATTATGCTCAACATTAAATTTTACTCGGGCAACAAACTGCTTACAAGAGAAATCAGGAAGCCAAAGCTTTTAAAGTGGTTCGGGAAGAAGCTGGGAATCCATGATTAAAAAGCTGCTACCAAGAAATTGAAAAACAAAATCTCTCTCATCTGATATTGTAAATATGACATATCGATTGAATGGCACATGGCAGCGAAGGCTATACATCTATATGAATGACTGTGTTACTTCAATAACAGTTGATACTGGTAAGGTGTTAGACATAGAAGTTATATATCTCTACTGTTGTCTACATGTAGAGACTTCAGACTATGTCAAGAAACTTTGATTATATGAGTCATCAAAGCCGACCACATATGTCAGTGTAACAGCACAGGCTCTTCGTAAAATATGGAAATTGTGGAGGGCTTCCTGAATACAGCTTCGATGAGAAAAAAACACTTGAACTTCAATACACTCAATATTATGGGGATGGTGACTCAAAAAGCTTTGAGTGTGAGAAAGACACTTATGGAATAAACGGTGTGACCATGTTTGAGTGCATTAGCCACATAACACAAAAGAAGTGGGCTCACGTCTGTGGCTTCAAAACTAGGAAGGACCTATCTGATAAAGGCAAATTAACTGATAATTTTATCGACAGACTTCAAAACTACTACGGGGCTATGGCTAAACGTATATCGGCAGCAAATGCCATGCAGCAAAATGTAATTGCTGCGTTATATCACTGACCATCAGAAAAATTGATAGAAACCGGAGCATGGTCAATGCCCAATAAGGAAAAGAAAGTTGGTGTTATTTTCAGCACGCTGGGGGTGTAAATGTAACAAATGTTCCTAAATATGCTGGTTTTATCAAATGATGTTATGCTTGAATGAAATAAAAATTTACATATATATGTTTTTTAAATACCCATACAGGGAATATGAGCATTTCTTAAGATTTTGGTTGAGTAGAAATTTTTTTATACATCAATAAAGTAAAAATCACAATAGCTTTTAAGGAAAATTTCAACATTATAGAAGTTTGAAACCTATCTTCAGCAGGGATTATATTACCTAAAATAAGAGTCTATTCCTAGATAAGGTTGTATGCTATATTATTCAATTTACAAAATGTCAATATATTTATTTATTTTTCAACTATCATGTTTTGCGTAAAATCTTATTTTGCTTATTTTTATAAAATACCCTTTGACAGAAAAATTTACACTAATAGAAACTTTCTTGGGTGTTTTCACAATTTTAGAGACTCATAAGGTCATAAAATATGCATTTACTGGCAAAATTCAGGTTAATTCAAAAAATTTCTTCAAAAGTATATATATAAACATTTAGATAGATGCAAAATCTGTGAATCGATTCATAACACCGAACCCCAAAACAAAGAAACACAGAAAAATTATAAGAGCACTTAAAAGAAAAAAAATAGTATTTTAAATTTAAAGGAAAAGGATTATATATCTGGTGTATTTCAAGAAAGTGTTTTTCTTGTAATCAGATGAGTTTATCTTTATTTTACAATCGATTTCTAAAATAGGTTTTCACATTTTTTTCTAACCGCAAAACACAATATCTCAAAAGTTATGCTTGAATGAAATAAAAATTTTATATTTATGTTTTAAATACTTATACAGGGAATAGATCTTTTTCTTACGGTTTTGTGTTGAGGTAGAAATTTTTATAGCAATAAGTGAAGTATAGCTTTTAAAGAAAATGTCAACTTATAGAAGCAACGCAACCAACTTCCCACGTAATAATAGTTATATTACCAAAATAAGAGTATTTCTAAAATAAGGGTTGGCATGCTATATTATTCAATTTACAAAATTGTCCCAAACATATTTATTTGTTTCAGTTATCATGTTTTTGCTTATTTATTTTATAAAATATACCTTTAGGCCATTAAAAAGTACACTAACAAAACTTTCTTGGGTATTTTTTTCTAATTTTAGAGACCCATTAGGTCATAAAATATGCATTTACAGGCAAAATTCAGGTTAATTTAAAAAATTTCTTCGAAGGTGCTCTGTTACCTTATTGCGATTCCTTTTTAAAATTAAATGCAGTACAGAGAAAAGATATCTTCACGAAGCACAATATGTGTCTCAATTGCTTAAGTGATCAGCACAGAGTTCCAAAGTGTAAATAAAAGCATTTTTGTTGTGAATGTGGCTTTCGACACAACACTCTTCTTCACAGGCAAAAGGGGGAAACTCTTAACGTTCCTCTGATTTATAGCGCGTCATCACTACAAGGTCAGGAACTGAACCCAATGCAGACGAGTTCCCCCGTCCGCAAGAAAATACAGCCGCATCCCTCTCTTGTATCAGTAATAGAAGCAAAACCGTAATTCTACCCACAACAGTAGTTTGGGTTTTGAATCATTCTACTGGAAGTTGTATCCAAGCACGCGCAGTTTTAGATTCCGGTAGCGTGTCTAATATCGTAACGCAAGATTTAGCAAACCGTTTAGGGGCTCCACAAAACAGAGTTCATTTTTCCTATCTCCAGTTTAGACGGAAATAAAACCATAGTAAAGTCAGAATTAAATGCTACAATAATAAATGGCAACGGCTCATTTCGCACAACTTTAGATTTTCTGGTTGTCTCAAAAATTACAAACATTCTTCCTGTTTCTCAAATAAACCTCTATAATTTGAAAATACCTGAGGAACTAGCAGATCCAAATTTTGGTGTTCCATGAAAAATTGATTTGCTAATTGAAGCAGAGGCATTTTCTGACATAATTAAAGAAGGAATTATTCGCGCTTCAGACAATGAACTTGTATTTCACAGATCAGTTTTTGGATACATCGCAACCGGAACCACACATTCATACAAACAAAATCAATATTGCGGTTTCATATCAGAAATGTCAAACATTGATGATAATTTATACTTTGGGAGATAGAAACAATTAATGAAGGGTCAACGTAGCAAGGAAAGAGGAATATTGTGAAAATCGAGAGAGTGACTCACACACGCGCGAGAAGCTGCTGGTCGATATGGCAGTACAAATGCCAATTAAAGACATACAAGGCGTAGGGCATAAAGGACTTTTAGCAATGAAGAAACTAGATCAGCTTTGCAGAAGATTATCTAAGACAACAAATGGAAAGGGCTGAGGGAATTTATGCCTTTTATATTGAGCTTGGGGCATATGGAAAAATTGGGCTCAGAGGAAACTTCGCAAACAATATTTGTTATTATCTTCATGGAGTCTTTCAGCCTGATAAAACAACTACCAAGAGTGGTTTTAATGGTTTTAGCTACTTCAGGTATAAGCCTAAATGACCTACTCTTGAAAGGTGAAGTGAAGGAAGACATTTTTGAAATCATGACACGATTTCGAAAAACAAATATGTTTTTCACATTAAACATCTAAGATGTTTGACAAATTCTCATTGATGATCCAGCTCAACGTGATGCTCTTTTCAGGATTATGTGAAGACAAGAGCTAATGAGGAACCAGTCATCTATAGGTGAAAACTGTCACGTATGGGACCGCCAGTGCTTTCAGCGCTTTTAGCTGTACGAACTCTCAAACAGTTAGCTATGGATGAAGTTTATAGATTTCCTTAGCAGAGTAGTTCAAGACGTGTACATGAATGATGTAGTGTGTGGGGTGCACAAAATCTCGACACTGCTCGCCAATTACAATGCCAGTTGCAAATTATGCTGGAAACATGTGGAATAAAATTACATAAATGGAATTCCAATTCGAGAAGGGACTTAACTTAATTCATCTTCCAGATCAAACATTCCTTTTCAACTTCGCTTGCAGATGTGTAAAACGCTTAGGTATTAGCTGGAAACCAACAGGAGACTATTTCATGTTCAAAGTCTCAATCCCTTCAATAGCATCTTATACAAAATGAGATGTTTTAAGCGTCATAGCAAGACTTTATGACCCTGTCATCAGCGAAGCAAAAATCTTTCTACAAAAAATATACGGCTTAGAAAATTGAATTGGGAAGAATTCTTATCGGATGCAATCGCAAAAGAGTGACTCAATTTTGTATCATCTCTAAATGCCCTAGAGGAAATCAAAATAGATCAATACATTCTTACATATTCCTCCGTGAAACTAATGCTTTTAGGATACGCAGATGCTTCGGAGTCAGCCTACGGAGTCGTATTGTACATTCACAGAGTCAAAGAAGATGGTACCTCCAGAACCAAGCTTATCGGTAGCAAATCTCGTATCTCACCAATCAAGGTCATTGCATTGAACTCTCAGCGTGTTTGCTGCTGACTCAGTTAGTGGAAAAAGTTCTCTCTCTACAAGTACATTTAGCTAAAGTCATCTTGCACACCAATTCAACCATAGCACAATTGCCTGGATCAACACTCCAACTAATCAACTGAAAATTCGTCAGCAATCGAGTTTCTAAGATACAAACTCTGACGGAGAACTTTGAAAGGAAGCACATACCTTCAGATCAAAGCCTGCAGATATCATCTCTCAGGAATCGCAATCTGAAGAAACTTTTTCTCATTGACTCTATGGTGAATGGTCCTAGCATCTAGATATTCTGAACAATTTAATGAACCTTCCGGTTCTGATGAACTTTACATGTCGGAATTTAGGGAAACAATCTGATATCAGCTTGACATCAATCTTGAACTCTAACTTTTGAAAATGTTGCTTTTAAATATTACAATAATTATATAGAGAATTAATTCACATTTTTAGTTATATTTTTAAAGATTCATGTCAAAAGCATCTCGCCATTCTGGTCCTCTCACAAACGAGGAACTTCAGAAATCAAACTTTCATTTGATTAAGGATCAGGTAACAGTTTTAACAAAGAAATTAAAATTCTTAGAAATGGGAGAATCATTAAAAAAATGTCAGTTAACTTGTTTGAATCCCTTTCTTGACGAAGAAAACATACTTAGAGTTGGTGGTAGATTAAGCAATTCATATATAACATATAGTCAGAAATTTCCCATTTGCTTCAAAAACCACAAGTTAACTATTATTTTAATTATGAATTATTATCATTTGAAAAATTTGTACGTGGGCAACAAAACACTTGCTTCCATCTAATTAAAAAGAGTTCTGACCATTGGGTGGCAGAATCACTGGCAAGACAAATGTCCAAAATTATTGTATTGTTTGTTTCAAAAAACAAACCTAAAGAGTTTAAAACAAATTATGGAGGTACCTAGAGATAGAAATATACTCCCTAGTTCTCATTTTACTTTCGTAGCAGGAGCTATATTTTTACAGACCCATATTAAATAATAAAAGGCTTAACGAAAAGGTATTTACCATAATGTTACGTTGCAATTTCATATTTGCTTTATTACAAAGAACTATTCATATAGAGGTTGTCACAGAGCTAACCACAGAAGCTGATTGCAACTTTCAAAGCATTTTCAGTGAAGAGGAATTTCAAAAATCTGTTTATTAACGAATGTTTAAATGTCTATTAATCATTCAAAAATAATGCATTATGTTTGTATTCACATATATATATTTGTTTATTTTAATGTTCAATTTTTCATATTGATTATTTTTTTTAATTTTTTCATTATTTGTATTTTTATGTATGATTTATGTAACATTTTTTTTTTGAAATGTTATTTTAATGGGGGCCCGGGGATTTGGGGCGGATCGTCACCCCCCCGTTCACTCACACTTGTACGTTCTTTTGGGAAGGGGGCCCCAAAAACCGGTCATAATAAATATTTATGCCTTAAAACCACATTTTTTAATTAAATACAGTAATTCGCTTTAAAAAATAGATTTGAAAGAACATAAAATCCATTTTTAAAAAATCAGTGTCTTTTTAAAGGAAATTTAAAAAATTTTCCCCCCTTTCTTTGAAAGGTTTTTTTTTTTATTAAAAACAATTATTAAAACTCCGTGAAAACCACAAAGTATTTCACGGGTCTCCAAAGAAAGTTTTAATCACACATTAAAAAAGAAAGGAAAAAAAAAATAAAGTTTGAAGGATTACAAATGCTTAAAAAAATTCAAAAGAATTTTTTATAATCACTTCTGGGGGAAAAAGTTTGAAATTCGCGGGGGCCCAATTTATATTAAGCCCCTTGAAAGCCAGTCTTATGATCTTTCTCTTTTAATTTAAAACACGAAGGAGCACATGTTCTACATTTTCCTCTACCAATATTGCAATCACAGTAACATGGCAGAACTAAATTAAATTTCTTCAAATAGCTCTTAAAGTTAACATGATCATTGAGAAATCATTTATTTTGTAATTAGTATAAAAATGATGACACACACATGACAGTCTTTTTTTGGGTTTGGGAAAAAAACATCTTAAATGCCCCCTTTATTTAAAAAGATATTTTGGTTTCAAGACTTCATTTTTTTTCTTCTTGTAAAATGATTTGGGAATATTAAGGGAATGCCAATTTTTGCGTTTGGGTTGCAGTTTTTGCAAGCCAGTCCCCCCCCTTTTAAAAACGCTGTTGTCCTCGAACAAATGAAAAATCCTTTTTGAAAAAGGTATTTATTTGAGACCCCAAACTGTTACTTTATAACAGTTCTTTTTTTACTTTAAATCTAGACTCCATCTTTCAAATCTTTCGTAAATTTTTCTTTATAAATGAATTTACTAATTTAGAGCATAACGCAGTGCCCTATTACTTTAGAAATATTTAATGATCATTTTCATGTGCAACATATTCCGCTATTCAATTGATTTTGAAATATATTATATGTTATTTTTTTTGAATATGATCCACTTTCTAATAGTTTAAAAATCTGTCGTGGGTGTCATGGGGAAGGTCCAAAGCACCTCAACCTATCATAGGGTTAACGGGTTAGCGTCCTTGGTGGTAGGAAACAGCCTGATGGGGCTTTTTTGGAGGGGGTGGTACGAAGCACTTGGAGAAACAAATTTTGATTGGAAAAAGTCCATCCTTTTAAGGAGGGAAAAAAACAAATTTTTGAGGGGGTTAGAGTGATCGGCTCTAGATTCGCCCTGAAGTTATGAAATAATTGAATGGGAAGATTGCCTGTGTGGGTATACCGTTTAAATTTAAAAAGAAAAAAAATTTTTAAAAAATTTTTAAGTAATAATATTTAGTTGAAGGTCATTTGCCAACAGGCAAATGAAGACAAAAATTTATGGGGGTTGTAGGGTAAAGGAAAAATTCCCCTTTGGGCCCTTTTTGGGTGTTGTCTTGGGTGCAAAAATTTTCCCAGATTTAGAATGTGACAATTATTGGGGTAAGTGGGAAAAGAATAAAAAAATTTAGTTGCTAGTTTCAAAAAATTTTTTAAAAACCCCGGAATTTCAAGAGCTTTGTATATATCTGAATTTCTCGTACCTATTTGCATTAACAATCATACAATATTTTTAGGAAAACAATTTTTAATTGAAATTGGGCCCCAAAACGGCTTTAAAAGGGGAAAAGGTAAGAAAAAATTTTTGTAGTCATTTTTGGAATTCCGGCAAATTAAGGGTTATATTAATCTTAGAGCTTTCCCGGAATTTATATTTCCCCATATATAAATGTTTTTTTTCCCAATTGATTTTTACCCAAAAAAAGTCCAGGAAAAACTGTGTTTTGAGACCCATTGTAGTGGTGGGATAAGTTTTGGCGGCGTTTAGGGTTTTCCTTTTCCTTGTACAAAAGTACCTGCAACTGTTTTGTCAACATTAAGTCTTATTTCCATGTGTTAAAAGTATGTTTCTAGTAGGGGGGATTATTTGGAAATTTTAGTAAATATATTTGTGATTTTTGTGTGTCTTAACTATGCAGGTATCGTCTCTAAAAAACTGGTCTGTGGATATTTGGTATGTCATTTATATAAATGTTGAAAATTTTTTTGGCCCAAGTAAACTCCCTTGTGTCCCCCGATATTCACAAAATTATACGTTTGAAAGAGTTTTTTTAACCGCTTTTTGATACGATCTTTTGGTGGGGTTTAAATTAGGTAAATTTAAAAACAGGAGAGGGAATTTGAAAATTTTTTTTGAAATTGCCACTGATCCAGCCCCGGGATCGAACGCCTTCTGGATATCCAGGAAGCCCAACTCCAGTGGAACTTTTCCCTATGAAATGCAGAAGAAATTTCTCGTCGAGTAGTGGATGCGTAGAAGTCGTTTTGTAAAACCAAATTGATATGGGTTAAAAAATTTGTATCAGAAAAAAAGGTATTAACCCCTTTAAGAATGATGTGCTCTGCTTTTTTTAAAAAGGAAATAAAAAAATTGGGACGAAACTAGTTGAAAAATGATTATCTTTTCAGTTTTTTGATTGGGAAGATTATTGTTTTTTCCCATTTTTTTGGAAAATGTTTTTAATTTTTTAGAATCTTGTTTATTAAGTAGGTGAGAATTAGGAAAGCTTTGGGGTGGAAATTTTTTAATCATTTTATTGGTTCATATCCGAACCTGAAGATTTCTTTTTTTAAAAATTTCCCTAGCATAGTTCATAACTTTTTCCCAGGTCCGTAGGGGTAATATAAATTTAGGAGGTGGGTTGGAAAAAGAAATTTTCAAGAGTATTAGTTGTAAGGGCATCGGGTAATAAAAGTTTTCTGGTCTTGGGTTATCAGGGGAAGGGGTTTTCTGGAAAGTTTGCAGACATTGGCTTTTTGTTTGTCTTTGGGCCCGGGTCCATTAAGTGATGGAATTTTCGGGCGTTTTGGAAAAAAAATTTTTGATATTCCCAAAAGGGGTTGTCTTGTGTATTCATTGCTTATAATTTTTTTTTCCCAGGTTTTCGGGGGTTTTAAGTTTTTTTTTTAATTTTTTTTCTGTAGTCTATTATAATTTTTTTTTGTGTTTGGGGGTTTAGTTTTTTTTGATATTTTTTTCAAAGCTTTTTTTTTTAAGAAGGAAGTTTTTGGGATGTGATGTGGGTTATATTTTTATTCTTGTTTGTGATTGGGTTGGGAGGCGTGGTCAAAAGGGGGAAAGGAAAAAATTTCGGGGGGAAAATTGATATTATTTTCCAGAATTTCGGGGTTTTTAAAATTTAGAGCCAAAATTTGAATATTTTTTTTTAAGTTTTCCGGAAAATTTGGGATTAACAGGTGGTAATTTTGTTTTCTAATTTTATATAAAATATTATAAAAAAGGAAAAGGAATTCGGGTTTAGATCGAAGGGTTTTCCGGGAATTTGGGAAAAGGATTGTATACGGATATTGAAAGTTGTTTATTGGTGAAAGTCTAATGTATTTTGAAGAATTTATTCCCCAACCCGGAGTCGGGGAAAAATCGGGAAAGCAATTTCAATTTTTTTAAAATGCAAAAGGTTTTTTAAGTGGTTTCCACGAGTGTTGTGGGCAGTTCCACGCATTGTGTGTGGCTTTAAAAATCGCCAAAAATCACACAAACTGTTGGACTGTAGTATTTTTTCCCAAATCAAGTGTAAACAGCCTATTGTCAGTGCTTGGGGAATTAAATACTAGTGATTGTAAGGGGCTGAAATTTGGTGGTTTAAATTGTAACAATGGGGTTTCCCGGCTGAATTGGGGTGGGTGGGTTTTGTAAAGCTTAATGAATTTTTAATTAAAAATAAGCGTACCACCGGGGCATGTCCTTCCACCACACGATCATTTCCCGTAAAAGGTGTAATTAGCAATTCTAAAGTTGTGGGGTGGTCTCAGTTTTGTTTTTTTTAGTATAATGTCAGGGAAAGGGACTTCTGTACAAATAGTTTAATTTACTATTTTTTCTAAGAAAAACCCTTTGCATTCCAAACACAAAATCAGGCCCAAACAAAAAAGCTACTAATCATTAAAAGTTCCCTTAAAGCCTCAAAAAAGGGGCCTTAACTCTTTTCCGTAGCATTTCTTTTAATTTTTAGGTTGAGGGGGGGGGGGCTTGCTGCATTACTAATTTGTTGAGTAAGCATTGAGGGGGCGAGAATTTTTGTTGGGTGCCGATTTAAAAAAGTTGAGGGGCCATCGTTCCGGGGTGTTTGATTATTAAACGGGGGGTGAGGGGGTTTTTATTGATTGGCCTGGTTTGTTACCAGTTTCAGCAGGAGTTTCCTTGTGATGTGGGCCATCTGTTGGTTGTTCTTGGGGTTAAGGGACCGGCGGCTTGTGGGGGTATGTGATTCCTAGTCTAAAAAACTGTTAACTGTGTTTGTGTAATTATTTTGTTTCGGGGTTTTCCTTTACGAGGCTTGGGGAATTTTTGGGGAGCCCGAGTAATTTTGCCATGTGTCCGTATGTTTCGCAGTTGATGCAAAATCATTTTTTTTACTCTTTGAATTTGACAGTCACGCGTTTTATGCGCTTTCCCCCCATTTCGAAAACCTTGGCGTGATGTGGCGGTTTTTTTGTATTTGGGGGAATCGGTTACAAAAAGGGATTGGGTTACCCTTTTCCATCGTAACCGTCCACAGTGACGTTCATGTAGCTAACTTTAGTTGTTTAAAATTTTGGCATTGTGAATGTTTCTAGGCAAAAGACTAGAAAAATTGGGATCGGTTGTTAACCCGATGTTGAGAAACCAAACGACCGTGTATCCAGTTCAATTAAATCATTTTTTTTATCTTCTGGATTGGGAAACGCGGGGGAAGCCCTTGATTTCCACTTTTTGGTCTTCAGCTTTTTGGTTTTTGGGAGCAAAATATTTATATTTAAGTTCGTCTAGTTTAGTATTAATTCCCTGCATTGTTCATCTGTTTTCCGTATACAGTTTTTATGTATTTCCGGTGAGTTTGCCGGAGATCTGGGTAGGTATCGTCTAAAAGTTTTCATTTGAGTTCTATTATTTTCCGTTATCTTAAGGAAAAATTGGGGTGGGGGAATTTTTTCTTGTAGGGTTATTGGCTTTTGATTGTAGGGTGGGATTCTTGGGGTTTTTTTTTTAGGGGTTCCTTCTGCATTGGTATCCTGGGGTTTGAGATTTTTAAAACGATTTTTTAAGTTAATTTTAAACTTTCCCTTTTTAGGTTAGATTAGGCTTTGGAATACTTTTTCCCCCGTAAAAGGGGGGGGAGATGAAACCCTTTCCCCGTCTTTCCTTTTGGTAAAGGGTTTAGAAACTGGGGATAAATAGGGGTTTCACATGGGAAAAGGGCAGCCCGGGGTATCACAGTATGGAAGAGAGCCAAATTCCCCACCGGTTTTTTGTAGATCTTTTTTAAATTTTCCGCTTTTTTTCACCCCTTTCCACAAAAAGGGCGGGTCGTGTTTAAAAAACTTTTCGTTTTGGAGGAGGGGGCGTGATCATATTCTCAAAGCCCCGTGCTATGAGAGTATATTCCCCCCCAAATCTGCCTTAGTAGCTTCCGCCCTTTCACATGAAGTTGGTCCAAACGGCCGTTCCGGTGTCGAATTTGGGGAAATTTTGGGGGGAATAACATTTTGAAATCCATTTCCCGTTGTAACCAAATTCAGGCCATGGGCGTCGGGGGGTATTTTGAGTTTAGTTAAAAATCGACTCAGCTCTAAAAGGAAACTATAAGTACGACCTAGAATAGTACGCAGAAATGCCAGACGTGGGGCTCGTTCAAAAAAACGTTTCCACTAACGGTTTTCTAACCTTCCCAAATTTCCGTTAACACCCTAATAGTTTAAAAATAGATTATTTCAAATTTTAATATTGAAATTGTTTTTTAAAATTTAAAATGGTAAGCAAAACATTATTTTAACTACCCAAGTTTTACAACAGTAATATCATTCGGGATGATAAAAGGATCGTTTACAGTCAGTCTGATAAAAATGCAGAGTTTATATCAATCCGGTCTTGTCTGACCTAAATTTATTGAGCTAAATTTATTTTATTAGAGTAGTACAAATGAGAGACATATTTAAGCGCTCTTTTCATTTCCACAATTACTATCCTTAAGAAATAAAACACAGCGTAATTAATTATCAATAACAGATTGAAATATCAAAATGAAACAGCAAGCGAACAATTAATTAAGATATCCGTAAATATTTACTTCAAAACATATTTTTTTAAATTTATAAAGTTATAAAATTTGAACCCCCTGTACATAAAATCCAACTTTTTTATCTAATATATATATAATTAATATCCATTACATTTGTTTAGATTCAAAATTCCTGATAATATTTTTTAATTTCCATACGTATTTAAATTATAAAGAAACACAAAATTTAAAATTTTTTCCACATTAACCCGCGGTCCCCGCGCCTGTTTTTCTAGTCCCACTGCGGGGTGTGAAAACCCCAAACCCTGTATTTAAATAAAAAAATTTAAGTCTCAATTATGATATATTTTAGAAATAAATATTTTGTATTATACAAACAAAATTGTTAAATTTAGCATTAAATGAGACTAGATTAATTTAAACAAACCTACTTTTTTTTTAAAGCCAAAATTTTATTTTTTTTTCAAAACCACAAGTAAAACGTATATACCAATAAAAATATACTTTTATAATTAAGATAAGGGATAGTAAAAGTAAAAAAATAATATTTTAATCTTTTGACAAATTTTAAGAACTTTTTCATATGCTTTAAGCACATATTTTTTTTACATTGAAGCAAAAACAAAAAATTTTTACATTTTTTACCCATGGACAAGCAGAGCAAAACCCCTTTTTTAGGGGATTAATGCTCTTTTTAAATTTTTCTTGTCAAAAAATTCTTTTATGTTTTGTTTAAAGGGTTTTGGGAAATCCGATCTCATATCCCACTGTGGGACAAGATCCGTTCTAATCTCCCTAATAATAGGAATGTCCATTTATTTTCGGGAAAAACCGAATGATAGACAAAGGGCTTAATTTTGCGGTATTAAGTAGATGATAAAATATTCGCAATGGCCAAAGGTTACATATTCGCGATACATAATATATACTGAATTTCATCAGGGGTATCACAACACCCCCTTTGTATTAAAAATTTATGATTTCAAGTTTCATTCTCAAACTTGATTACGAAATCACGCAGTGATCGAATTCACTTAGTTCATTTTGTCAATCTGTTGATACAGTACCAAATAGAAGACAAAGTCGTTATATTTCCCTTTCTCATGGAGTTTTTGTCATAATTTCTAGAAAACATTTTGAAATTTAAAAAAAAATTTTTTTACTAATATTTTATAGAATTATATTATTTTTATACCGCATTTATTGAAATTTTTTAAATAAAATATTCGTGCATATTAATATATTTGAAAAAAAACGTAAACGGAAAGAATAAAACGTACTTTTCCGTAGATGCTTCGAGTAGAAAATATAACTCAATCACTGCGGGTGTTTGCACCCCAAATAAACTTTTTGAAGGTCGTTACATTCCAATCATTCTAGCGAGATTGATTACATCAGGTCTGAAGGTTCAATGACCAAAATGGGCAGCCACAAAAAAAATCGTGGCTCTGCGCATTTTTTTTAGAATTGTAGGAGGCTTTTTTTTGTTGCTGGGGTGTACAGAACACCCCGCGCGAGTGATCGCGGGTTAATCACTATATATATAAAAAAGGTTTTGTGTATTTATAATTTACTACTAATAACAGTAAAAATTTTTTTGTTAATGATTGGTTTGACTGTTTTTTTAATCTAATGGATGTTTTACGTTGAGTTCTTTCTTCCAAAAAGCGATACCAAATCACTGGATCATAATTCCTTTATTGTTCCCAATTGCTTGAGTGGAAATTGATGAGCATGAGAGGAAATAGGAAAGCTGTAAAATAATTTTATCTCTTAAATTGTATAAGTGAATAATAATCCTTTTGATTAAAAGAAAATAACCTAGACATGATGCATTACTACGTGAAATGTGGTTTAGAATACAAGTAATAAATTATTGACCCTTAAGCTAAATTACTTACTATAATTGGTCTCTTAATTCTAAGGATCTAAATTACCAACAAAATTACTTTCATTGCAAATGAACTAGGAAAATTAACTTAAGTTTGCTAAAATGCCTTAAAAATATCATTAACAATGAATACTTATATAAACTAGGAATTACAGCATACATTAAACAGTTAAAATTAATTCTGAATTGGGATTCTAGATTTAATGGGACTGCTTACGTAAACTATTTGTAATTTAGAGGTAGAACAAAAAATTACTGAAACGTGAAAAATTACTTAATAAAAACACTTTAAAAATTTAAAACTGATTAAAACAAAAAATAATGAAGCAATGATGTAAATAATTTGTTTGACAAATTTTCATCGTTGGAAGTAGAAGACATATTTACACAAAAAGAATTTGCTGAAAATTTTTACATAGTTTATTTACAACCTGGAATAATCAATAATCAAATTAAATTCGATATGTTGAGGGATTTATTTAACCACTAACTGTGACTAATAATTGTAATGATATATATTTATCTTACGACTCCTTATTTGAAGCAGATGGCTTCTGTACTGACATATTAGAACCTCAAAACTGAAAGATCCATTCTAATTGTTCAAACATCTTCTTGCATAGTTCCAAGTGTAATAATTCATGATTACCTCTAACTCTCTTATTTTTCATTTATTTCCTTACTTGCTACCATTGAACTTAAATAGTAGGGCTAATTTGCATACATCAAAATCCTTTCACTAGAAGTGGTTCTCATCAGTTCAGTAACCATTACAATTTAACAAATTTATGTTTGTTTATAAGGTTGCATATATAAATTAGAAATGTTTAAGAGTCATAAAGGTATACATATATAACTTTAGGCATACATGCTATCCGACGTAAAATATATGTCTACCAGTAAGAATCAAAATCAGCATTATATTCATAAATTGACTTTTGGCTTAAGTATTATCTTATAACTCTTGTAATGCTATAAAATGAAAGAATAAAAATAATTGATTGTTTTTCTCACATCTATTAACTTATAATCTTGTTAGATATGTGGTTCTGTTATTTCTCGCTTATTGTATCAATAATAATAATAATAATAATAAAAAAAAAACGAGCACTTACGGAAATTCAATTTTTTTGTAATTTCTTTAACAATTTAGATATATATATGAAGTGTTTAAATATTACAGAATACTACATTTATTATCAATTACAAAGGAAAATAATTATTGTAAAAATAAAAATGTTACTTTGAAGAGTTTGGGGTATAACTATCGTTAGATGATTCATTTTGTTTTATATTGAGTCGTCAATGTATTTATTCTGAAATTCAACAATAATTCGTGTGCGTTGTTTCCTAACTAAAGCTAGAATTATGCACAACGTATGACAGGAAAAAAACAGTTTGGGTTTGTGTTACAACCCTTTTGGGACACTTAAAACACTTTTTGGAAGATTGGGATGTATTTAAGCTAAAAAGACATACATTCACACACGTTCATCAAGATAAAAGTATTTTGTGTGCTGTACAAAGGCTCAACTATGATTTTTGAAAAATTCACATTATTTTCAGAGTTACAACCCATTGAAATAATTATCGGCGTTTTTTCTTAAACTTTCTCCCCTCTGTTGTCGTAAAACATGGATAAACCCACTTCTAAGTTATATATTTCAAAAATTCTAGTTGAGCCTCTGTGCAGAGGTCTGAGCTATATACAAGCAAAATATTATTATAATAGAAGCATTTTTCACAAAAGGAGAATATTTTGAAAATGGGCCATTCTATGTTCATTTTTTGTCAAAATATTGCACTTAAATAATTTTTATTGTAATACTATTCTTAAAACAATTTTATATACGTTTTTTAATCTAAGTAATACCAAATATCATAAATATTATCCATTTACACGCTTTTGCAAAATCACGGTTCCGAACGCAGTCGGATACCTTAATGGACCACGGGTCAATACACTGTGTACTAACATTCTATTTTTTTAAGGTATCCGACTACCCTAAAATCATGATTTTTTTTAAAATTTGACAAATTGTTTTATGATTTTATTTTATAGGAAATCTTATTAGCTTTATAAAAATACCAAGCTTCTTTTTTTTATTTTCGGTTCACTAGAACAAAAACTACAATTGTTTTAGTAAAAACAGATGCCATAACTTTACATACGATGTCAAACTTTGAAATGCGCTTTACTCGAAATGTGTTTTTTTTTCTCGAAAAGTTCAAACGGGAACAGCGATTGCTCAAAAGGTTTTTAAGATAATTTAATGAAATGTTTTCTGTATAACAGTAGAAGTGTTTTAACCTTCAGATTTATCAACCACTGTTTTATTACAAAATTTACAGTCCCTTATGTGAATATAATCACTGTTTTTTAAGCGATTTCATATAATGACTAAAATAAAGTACTCTAGCCTGTTTAAAAAATTAAAATATCTCTTATCCTGAAAGTCATTTCAAAAAGGAATAGCAAAGTAAAACATCAAAATAAAAAAAATTGAGAATTTGCTCATTTACTATTTGTACAGAGCAGGACTCGTTTATGTAATTTTTCGTCAATTTTTACCCAATTTTTCTCATTTTAGAAGTAATAATTTGTTTTCTTCTTCTTAATGTTAGCCTTTATTCCTTAAAATGTATTAAATAAATCTTAAACCCACAAAAAAATCTCCATATCTTCATTTTTTTAATAAAAAGTTGCCACAAATAGTCGGTTACCTTAAACCTGGGGTGGGCAGACTTTTGCATGGTACGGTCTACTTCTAATTTTTACAAGGTGTTGCGGTTCACCCATTGGCGTAGGTGTGGTGATATAAAAAAAAAGGTCAATAATATTTATATTATGACAATAATTAATACAGAATATGTACTTACCTACGTAACTACAAAAAAAGTCCTTAAGCTTTGTCACCTTTAAAGAAAAAACGCAAGATACAGTAGTATTGTGAGTATTGTTTTTAAGAATAAAAAAAAAATTAATATCATATGATGCATTTATTATCAATATACATTAAAATTAAACAATTTTTATTTAATGTTAGTTCTCGTAGTTATAGTCAGTAGAAGACTTAGTCTGCACCCTGTCCGTAAATCTTAAATATCTTGGTGTATAATTATTAATTGCTAAACTTGCACTGGATTCTAAGCGGTCGTCGGTGAAATTGAAACAATATGTTGTTTGACGAAAATATAGATTCACACAGGTAGGGCAGACTCATCGATTCTGAAAAGCCAAATCCCCCGTCTAGCCGGCGTCTTTGTTTAAAAAAATGTGTTTTTAATATGTACGTCTTATTATTGGGTTTTCTCCCCCAAAAATGTCTTGGTTGTCCTCCGGTCGATCGGGATCGACATAATGCCCACCCCGGCCCTTTAAAAACTATGTTATTATTTATCTCGACTTTTTTTTTGATTGTTCAACAACTTTTTAAAAAATTGAGCTTATTTATTCGACCTTATAAGTTTCATTTTTAAAAAATTGGCAAAAAAATTTTTTTTGATTGTTAGAAATATATTTTTTTAGCCCCCTCGTTCGGCCCACCCGCGCGGGGGCATGCGTAACACCTGGGATAGACCCCGTAAAAAACCCCTTTAAGGATGTGCGAAGCCCCGGGGCCCCCTTATCTGGGAAAAATTTAAAAATTTCAACATTGTACTAGGGTTTGACAATGAATAAACTCTTTGACAGTATTTTCACTTAAATATTTTGAAAACCCGGTCCAAAGGATGGTCACATCAAATATTGAACGTAAACTTCTTTTGGTGCATTTTTTTGGAATTTTTTTTAATCATTTTCATAAAAAAAGTTACTCCCTTTTCTTGAAATTTTTCTATATCTTTTTGTTTTCCCCTTCATAGTGTCGCATTTTTTTTTTTGAGTACTGGGGAATACAAAAGTAAAGATAAATTTTTCCTATTGGGGATAGTATTAAAACTTATTGGCAAGTTCTATTGTGTTTTTCTTGTTTTAAAAAGTAATATTTCAGATCGTATTTTAAGTATGGAAAATAATTTAAGCATCGCATTCAAATCGTATTCAGTTTTTGTTTTATTATTAATAATAACATATCATAAAATTAAGCAAAGCTCACGAAATTAATAAGTATGGTAAACCAATTAGTTATTTTATTGCATCTCTCACATAATGGGAAATAATAATTTTTAGGCCACATGGATAACTGTCTGCTAACAGCATACATTCCCCAAATCAATGAATCCAAAAGGTATTGGAGAATGCAATGTATAATTATTGATAAAATGTCTGAAGTTCTTGAGAAACATATTGTGAAAAGTAATGATAACTGAATCATAAAAAGCATTGTATATTGTATTCATACTTTCGTTTCATAACAACCTTTGCCATAGATACAAAACTATCTTCGAAGTTTACAATATTTCCAGAATAGTTAAATAATATCAATGAATAAAAATATTTCTATCTACAGACTATAAAATAATATTAAAACTGTATGCATTGTATTTTTTAATTCTTTAATAAAAAAAATATATTCGTTTCATGTAGTGTATAGCAATCCCAGTCCGTTGTCAGATTGTAATAGAGTTTGAGGAAAACTAATACAAATTATTTTGGTGTCTTAATAAAAAGCGAAATAATTTTTTAGTGACTTAGCATCTACATCAGCTTAATACAAGTTAAGATCATTAGATTTAAGAGTTAATTTAAAATAAACACTTCAAGTTACTATTACAAAAAGTATCTTGTTTCAGAATCTGCGTAATGTAGATATTCAGCAACTTCCTTTATAATTTTTCATCTTGATTGGAAATGTACATGATTGGATACCACCCATCCACTCGTAAATTTTTGTTTGTTCCCCTCGACTGCTGAAGGGAAGGTGAACAATTGCACTGAAAAAGTTATCAGCTGCAAGTGTAGATTAGTGTCGGAAACGAAGAAACAAAAGCAGGGAGCTAGAAAGGAAAATCAATACTGTCGACCCGGGATATCGGCACAAGATGTGTAAAGAGTTCCCCTGGTAGTGACAAAGTTCAGTGAACATTCACCGAGGAACGGGGTCTCAAACAAAAAGCTCTTGCTATTTGATGCATACTTCGTTAAGACTAATTCAGTGGGTATAAATTTTTGTTTATCACTAATTTTCAATCAATTCTTCAGCATGTCGGTCCCAATTTTGACGATTGTATAATGAGATTTTTCACGTCTATTAAACAAAATTTTTCTCTTAATTTAGATTAATTATATAAAAAATTCAAAATATTTCCCATAGATTAAATTTGAATAAATATGTATTACTTATGAAATATTTCTATAACATTTTATTAGACTGTTATGTTTGACTTCAATTCACTGAACATCTTTCATACGCGATTAATTATTATCAATGTAATGCTGAAAAACTACATTTATATTAAAAAGTTATATAATATTTGCATTCAAACTGAACTATTTAATTAAACGCCTCTGAATAATGTATTAAATGTTTGAAATGACTTTAAAAATGTGTTTTTATATTGGGAAATTTAAATGATCATTTTTATGTATAATAATTTATAGGTAGTCTAAAAAGTACTAGAGTTATTAAAACGGCCCCATATTAGCAAGGAATACAAATTACAGAACTGTACTTATTAAACACATACTTTGCAATAGAAAGAACAAGTAAATCTTCAGTAAGTTTGGTGGTACAGAATCTGAGAAATCAGTACCCGAAACAGCCACATTTGGCAACAATAGTTGCACTTATTTGCTTAGGTGGGGAGGACAGAGATTTGGAGGTATAAGGGGACTCATGCTTTAACATGATCTCTCATATTTCACTAATAATAGTGACCGATAAGTGATGACATGACAATTGCGTGCACTTAATAACTATTTGCCAGAAGTTATCAATCGATAAGATATCGGTAAAACGCACTGAGCAGGTGAGTAGATCTTGTTCTGTGCCAAGGAAAGTCAGAGCCACACTGGCAAAAGAATTTGTGCATTGTATTGAAACGTAGCATTACGGAGACAGTGAAGGTTGTACACAGCTACAAGCCCTTAAAGAATGGAATGGAATGGCTGTTGTTCAAAATGCTAAAAAGGCAGATCGAAATGTCTATCCGATGACATTCTGTACTATCAATTCAGGTGATGGGCTTGTATGAAGATGTCGTATACAAGCTGTCAATATACATTCTCCATAATGCTGCAATAAACAGGTGCGACCACTATGACGTTGTAAACAAAATTTGGATTTGTCTGAAAATAACACGTGACACAATTTATGAATCCAGGTTTGCCATTGGTTACATCTTTGGAGAAACGCTTGTATGTGATACAGAATAAAAATAGCTGAAAACACATGGCCAACGCACTAATAAAGCATGGGGCTGTAAATGTTATTTCCCAATCCGTACACACAATTGTTATGAAAACAACCCCATTTCCTGACGCAATATCGTGTGCCTTTTTCGGACGTAAAACCTATGGGGGCCCTACCAATAGCAAGAATCTCTTCTTTTTGTTTAAAAAAGACAGAATGGGGAAAGGGTTAAAGGTTCCCTTTTTTAAAAAACCACAGGAAAGCCCAAATTTTTCTATATCCTGGGGGACATTTAAGACATTTTTTAACACCAGACTACAATATATGATATACAATCATCTACAATTCTCGCAAGAAACATTTACCTCTATTAATGCCATTTAATTACTGGAATCCATTTCTCTTTCTTGTATGATACATAATAACTTTTCATACCAAAAAAGAAGTTCAAATGGAGTTTTTATATAAAAATTCCTGCTGTACAATTTCTTTTATACACAGTGTAGGTGGCTTCACCAACATGTTGCCAATGTGTTAACCTGCCACCATGTGTTGAAAAATCAATCAACCGTGCATCTAAGTATGATCTGTTTGTCATACAACTTTTCCGTGTCTACGCTCTACATTCCTGGTGTAGAAATTTTAATGGCTCACATAGTATTTGGTTTGGTTATCTAATGTGAAAGCACGATATGTCTCATATTTATATTTAAATTATATATTTCTCCGTATATATTTATTTTTGAAACATTAGGCATTTCTTTAATTCAAAATGTTTCCTCAAATATTCCTTTAAATAAATTTTTTTTCACCAGTATTTCCTTTTTTAGAAAAAAATCTTTCACAAAAACTTTATTTACAATTTTGATGCATTTATTATGAAATTAAAAACACAAACTAGGGGAGAAACGGAAAACAATTTAAGGAAGAAAACTATCAAGAAAGCTATGAAATAAAAGATTTGGCATTCCAATTTTTGCAGAGTAAAAGGCATTTAGGGTTTTAAAATTTTAAAATCGAATTTAGCTTTGCTCAATTTTTCTAATATTGCTTATTCAGCTACATGTGTAGCTTGATTGCTTCTTTATAGTGTTGGTTGATAATTAATTGATTCATATCACACTTGGAACTTTCCTCAGTTCATAAGAGAAAAGGAAACTTCTTATTCTGGTTTGTATTTTTTTTTACTTACTTTTTACCTATGGAAACAAAGTTTAAATGCTGATGGCTGTAATAGCTTAAAATGGGATATAACACGGGATGCAAATGTTCCATCTTGATGAAATTAGAGATTTGTCTCCAATTAATAATTGCTTAAATTGGATATTTTAAAATTTTCTAAAATGATTAATTTTTAATGATAAGAAAAAAATAAATTTTGTAATATTAAGCAATACTTCTAATCAACTTGCATTTAAATGATACATTTCTTAAATTAAGGTTTTTTATGAGAATTATAAATACACCCATGGAAAAAAAATTAGCACACCAAGAAAGAGTCCTCAAAATGAAACGAAACTTTACATACGTAATGACTACTTTGATATAAGTAAATTATTAGAAAATCAAAGAAAAGGGATCATTTATTTCAAAGAAAAAGGCAAAAGAACGAAGGACTTAATACCCTGATGAACCCCCCAAAATTAAGACGATGCGGTTGATCGGGCATTGAGGCATACAAGTTCTGTATGATGTCTTGAAACATTTCATTCCATATTTGCAGTAACCTTGCCTCTAGTTCGTTCAAACTCGTGGGATGCCCAAATCGCCGTTCCAAATGAACTCAGATATTTTCGATTAAACAAATCTGGGATGGGGAGACGAAAAAAGGGGAATAAAGTGCAGAGACAGTCTTCTGATCCCCCCGGGGGAGGGAATTGTCTTTTTGAAAATGGCTCCTGGGAGCAGATGCATGAGTGAAAACACATGTAGTTACAGGATGTCATGCACATACCGTTGGGCTGTTATGGTGCTACGGATCAATATTAGGGATGGTCGTGCATTTTAGGCAATAGCAACCCATACCCTCACACCAGCTGTGGGAGCGATGTGTCGCTGTAAAGCAAAGGCAAGGTTGAGGCATTCGTCTCCACACACGAACTGGATTGTCATCACTGCTGATATTGATTCTGGATTAGTCGCTAAAGATGACATGGTTCTATTCCCCTGCATTCCAGTTTCCACGTGCGCGGCACGACTCCAAACGGAGACATCGATGGGTGGGCATCAAGGGCAGCACACTTAATGGACGCCACGATCCCAAATGTCCTTCAACCAGGCGCCTTCCTATGGGTCGAGAAGACACAAGGGTCCCTAGTGAAGTTGCTGCATGTGCCTGGATAGCGGCCGATGAAGCAGTTGGCTGTAAGCGTGCATTTCTTACGATGTAATGGTCTTCTCGACGACTGGTCTGTAAAGGGTGTCCTGAGCCTGGTCTACGTGGAAATGATACCTCTCGGATCCACTGGTTCCAACACCTCCTCACAACACAATCAGAGTGACCTAATTGACAAGCTACTCGCCTAGCTAATCACCCAGCTTCCATCATGCCGATGATTCTCCCCCTCTCAAACTGCGTCAGCTGCTCTTATTATCTTCAAAAATGGTGTATTGACCTGTCTACCTCAGCTCTTCTTTTATAAACGATTCAGCACACTCAAACAAGCTTTGGTTACCTGTTTTATATTCCACGGAGAACGACGTTAAACGCCCTCTACCGGCTATAAGTAATGCGCAATCACGTTGCATTTCTAATCTTTTGCATATCTATCCGACATGTACCTTCATGCGAAGTTTCGTTACAATCTCGCAATTATTTCTTGGTGCGTTAATTTTTTTTTGTCTTTGAGTGTATGTGTAATGTTCCATAATATAGATGAAGTCTAAAAAAACAAATTTCATTTTATTCAATTCTCCTGGGATTCAAATTTAAATCATTCGTCAAATTATAAAATTTCTCATGAGATGACAATTATCTATATTTACAATTTTGAATACAATAAGTGACATACTGTAGACTCCTTAAGATAGGTCGTTTGCTATAATAATCACATATTGTAACTTAACTGAAAACCCGTGGTATTTTTTTCAGCAATGCCTTTTCCAAGGTTAGACATTTGCCTTAATTATTTTAAAAGACTTGTATCTTATTTTGCATCCAGAGAAATTAATTAATCTTTTCGAAATATACAGGAAATGAAAAAATTATGTGTAATTGAATAAAATGTACTGGATGAAATTAAATTGGTGAATGAAATAAACTTCATATTTCGGAGGAAATATTTTCCAAAATATTTGAAGCGATTTCATTATTCTTATAGTATTCAAATTTGTTTAATGCTCACATCTTTGAACTATCGATATGTTTGAAAAATATGATTATACATTCAACTTATGTGATTTTGAAGCTATTTTATGACGTTTAAGTATGGTGGGAAAACTCTTTATTATTCCTTTTCGGTTCGTAGTAATTTTATTCAAAGACAAATAGAGTTTGGGAATTGATATTTTGAATTAATTACACATTCAATGAATAATAATAATTGGCCAAGAGATAATTAATAAAAATTTATAGCCTTTTAGAATACTAATGTTCATAACATACTTACTGTAAATTATTTTGTTTCAAAATATTTCAGTAAATGATCGAACGACTTAAGTAATCGTACGACTAAAATACCTATCTTGCAGAAAAAACAAACCAAAATGATGGTGTTAGAAAAGAGTTTAATTGAACATTATGATGGGAATTTAAAAATTATTGCATTCAGGAAATTTTATTTCCTTCGCTAGAGGTTAATTCTACAAAAGCCATTTTTGCAAGAAACAATAAACCATGAAAAAAAAAGAGAAAATATTCGGCATTATTTTTCTATTTTAATGGCTAATTGCATTCCTCATAATATCCCCTGTTGAGACATATTGGCATTCTAGTCTAGTAAAATATCGGTTTCTCTTCTTAAATTCCAAAAGAATTCATGCGCAACACCATATTTTATAAAGTTTTCCCCGCACATTAGGTTTGTTCTTTGGAACAATAATACGATTCGCATTTGGTGGAAACATTAGTTACACAAGCCATATTTACATGTCTTGAGTTCAGTTTTATATGACAGCTGGTGTCGATAGCAATAGTGTTTTTATTATAGATACACAGTTGAACTCTGCGTAACCCTGCTTTTTGCAGTTTCCCAGGTTGTGTTTTGGCTCGAAAGGAGATTGAAAAAAAAGTCCCTCATATATTACAATTGTGGTTAGTTAGTCTATAAAATTCAATTATGTTAAGCAATAAGACATTAATATCTAAAAAAAAATGTTAACTTTTAAAGTAAATGACATGGATATACATCTAACACTTTTCTTATATAAGACGGGAATGATAAATATTTGTCTTAGATTTAAAATCACGAGTGATTATAATATTCATGTAACTCTCTTTGTTCTAAATGAATTAAACCTTAAACTTATTTGTGTTGAGAACCCTTTAGCTACATTTATGTGAGGACTAGGTCAAGATATTTGTTTGTTTTTTCTCTTACCTTCTCCTAAATATTAAAATAATTGTGTACTATTAAAAAGTATTTGAATGCATGTGCAGTGTTTAAAATAAATAAGAGGAGCAGGAAAAGAAGCGAAAGAAACCTGGCGAGACAGCCATGCATGGACATAAAATGGATGCATCACATATGTAATAAAATGCAAAAAACAAAAGACGTAACAAATAGTAAGGACACTTTAATTTTTTCAAACGATTGAAAACAGACGAAAAGATGCCGCAGGGCAAATAGTTGTTTTAAAAGTAAATGCCAAAAAAATTTTTATAAAGATGTAGGATATTTAATCTGGTCTCTTTAAAAAACTAAAAAAAGACGCACACTTGTTTTCTTTCATGGGGTGAGATTATTGAGATTTCGGGGGGTATTGTTCCTTTTCTCCCAAAAAAAATCTGCAATCTGTGATTCTTGGGCAGTAAACGAGGCAATAGTCTAACATCAATGCTTCGTGCGAGTGTATATCCCAAATATTCTTGACAGGGGGTTTGGGTTAGGAAAATATAATACCCTCTCCATGCACTGTATTGTCTAAGCTTCAAGCGTGTTCTCCATAAGTCGAGCGGTATGAGGTCTAGCATTAACATACCTTAAAAGAAAGAAATCACGAATATCTACAGTTAAGGTATGATTATATATATATATATACTTCTTTTGTCTTCCGAATTTTCAAGAACGAAAGTGGAGTTCTTTCCAGTTCATCGCAATTGTTAGAACACTTTCAATATTCAGCAGCCCATTTTCTTTGAACCGCGCAGTGTTTTTAGGTCAACAGAATGCACACCATTGGTATAAATGCATAGAGATACTCTGTAAAAACCTCTTTCAGATACTTCATGATACTCAACCTGCTGTTACAAACTGTCTTTGAAACTATTTCCTTTTTTTTGTCCCGACGAGCTATGAACAGGATATACTCGTCATAGTTAACTGCAATAGCTCAAGAAGGTTTCTGTGGGGCTGACATAAAGCGTGTACTACTTTTTGGAAACCCTTTCACAACTCTGGAATGACACTTCTTGCCTCTCCAATCCACTACACTTCTATATTTTTACCCATATTCAAGGCTCCCGATTATTTGCCAAGTAATAAATTGTTATAAATGCTATTGTTGTGATATTTTCTAATCATCATTTCTCAAAACAAAACCTGAGAAATTAGTTATTATAACGGAGAAAATAAAAAATAAGTTTTAAAAAAAAATCACGATTTCTGCATGTACTTTTTTTATGTCATGAATGAATTTATGTACATTTCCCCCCTGTTTCTACACTTTAGAGTATGGATGTTTTGTTTAAAAATTAGCAAAGAATTACTCCATGATTTTGTTAGTCATGGGTTCCCCCTTTTTTTGAGCAGTGATTTTTTTGTGGGAAAATTTTTTCTATCACATCGTGAAAATTTAAATTGACTGTTTATATTGTATTATTTTTCTTAGTACTTTTTCAATTGATTCATTCAGATACAACTAAATCAATAAAACCACTTCTTACCTAAGATACCTGTCATTAAGAAGTTTCAAGGTAATATAAAATAAACTCATAAGCCAAATATAAAATGTTTCAGTTGATTCTGGATTCTCCAAGGTACCACGAACTTAAAAGAAGACAATAAATAAACTACGTTTCAGCAACTAGTATCTAAACAATTTCTAAATTTTACCGATAATCAAAAAGGGGAAGCTGATAACGGAACAATATCCTTTAAAAATTAATACCATGCTTTTATGTAATCATTGACATTTGATCGTAGATATAACAACAGTGAATAAATATAAACTAATTTGCAGTTTGATTTTAATCGGAATTTATTTTGCAATTTATTTTAATAAAAAGTGATATGAAGATTCTTTTTACGTGAGTGGAAAATGTTACAATTTTACGATTGTTTCTCGAAACGTTTTTTGGTGCAAACTTGGAATTTATTCTAATTAAAATTAATTACTATACTAATATCAATGAATCATTTATTAATATTTCCTATGAAATGTAGTAACCGTGGTAGCTTAGTAGTAAAGGCCACTTACTCGTGACAGACATGTCATGAATTCAAGCCTAATACTACTGAAGAGTTACCCTGCAAAAGGGAGCCCATACCCAGTAGGTCTTCTGCGGTATTTGGCCCCGAAAATTTTAAAATGTTCACCCGAGTTCATCTTTTTGTGGTTTAGTATTACTTAGCGGGGATGTCAAATCTCAAACATCCTCCCGTTGGTGTGATGAGGAAGTTGTGAGAGGGAAGGGCAAGATCAGCTGTCATCCTCGTCATTTAACCATGATTCTAATTTTTAAGGTAGTCGAAACCCCCCAGTTTTTTTTTGGGGT
>BMAV01010122.1:458940-494009 GCA_019973955.1 Trichonephila inaurata madagascariensis | reverse complement strand
GTTATCCGGCTAAAAATACAAAATATTTATGTCTTCAGATTCTAAATCAAAAGTGCTATTTTAATTTTTTAAAATTCGAAAGAAATATAGGAGAAATGATAGTTTTCTTTCCACATGTGGGACTGCTGAATGGGAGAGTGTAGGAAATACAATGTAAAAAGTAAGTAAAATCTAAACTTTAAGAATGTTATGCTTGAAAAGGGAGCCTAAAACAAGTATTTGACTTATTTAACTGAAATTCAGAAAATTTTTATAGCATTGTTTTTGCATTTTGAAGTTTTGCGTCCTTTCATGCCAAGCAATAAAAAAAAAAATCACGCGTTTGCAATACTTATACGAGAAAAAAAAATTTTCTTGATTCAAACAACAAAACGAAAATACAAAGAAAATTGCTGTTAGATACCTTATTTGCTTAGAGTTACACAAGCAAAATAAAAGCATACTACTACAAATACTCTTTTTTTTTTTTTTTTTACAAGTCGCAACATGCTTCATTAATACTTATAAAATAATGAAACAGAATTATATCTTGAATTATTAAAGGCATTAATTCTTTTAGAAATATTTAATTTTTTGTGTTATCTATGGGAATTTTATAGTGTTTTCTGGCATTATATCAACGAAAAATTAATGTAATCAGAGACAATAAAGGCAATAGATAAAATTTTTATAACAAAAATTTAATTCCTGTTTTTTGAAGTCTGCTTCCAAAGGGTTAATTTTAATTTATCCTTGCTATTTTTTCACGTTACCAAGGAAAAGGAAGGGGACTATATATATTGTTAGGACTATTACAATAGAACGAAATTTGAAAAATAAAATTACTCAAGATTTTTTTTAGTGTATTTACAGTACACTCCAGCATATTTTCGAAATTCGAACTCAAGAGCTCATATTGAGTCAGGATAATTTGAAAACAAAACTAAATGACGTAATGTTACGTAGTATTTTTTCCCTCAGTGGAACACTTCCAAGAAAAGAACTGCGTAAAATGTTCTTTGACCTGTAATTGGCGCGTGCCACGCGCACGCAGATGTTTAAGAAGAGGGGCATCTGTAAAACATCTGCTGTCCGTATAACCTGAAGGCTATTTATCCTAACAAAAGAAGCAAAAGTCGTGACAAGGAAAACAGACACAGCGATCGTTATTGGAGGCAGTTTTGCCATCTATTGGGAAACATCAGAATTAATCGTTTATTTATTTATTTTTTTTATAAAGAATACAATATAAAAAAATTATTTAAAATGTTTGTTGCGAAGTAGTTGTTCTATTTTGACATAAAATTTAAACAAACATAAACATTATTCTTTAAAAATATGTGAAAGTTAAAAAAAAAAAAAAAAAAAAGGTGAATTTTAAATTGATGCGAAGTAAAATATCCCAATAAGTTTCGAATAGAATAATAATATATTCGGAATAAGAATACAAGAGGAACGTTTTACCCAGTTTATATCACATAACAATATTAAACGGTACAAATATTTATACCATTAAAACATTTTCAAAGGAAAAACTTAATTTTTAATTTCTCCGTTTTCTCAGTTTTAAATCACTTATAATTATTTATTTACTCACACATGTACTTGCAAAAAAGATTTCTGAATAAAGTTTGAATTTTGTATTTTATGAATTTCTTTTTATTTATATTGATATATTATGATAGAAATTTAACTTTTGATTTGGATATTTTCTATTTGAATTTAAGACGCTTAAATATTTATCTTATGGATTTATTTGTTTATAAAATGAAATAGAGAAAGTCAACGATGTGATCTGAAACACCTGAGTTGAAAAACAACCAATTACAATTTAGTTGTAAAAAATAAAAACAGAACAATGGTTTCAATAAGAATTATTCTAAGAACTATCAAGAAAGTAAAGGCGGAAATCCGTGCTGTCACTCTGAAATCCTACGTAACTGTTTACTTAAAAGAATACATCCTAAAGAAGTAAAGATCATTCATCATTTGATCTAAAAGTGTAAAAGTAAAATTTATTATTTATCGAAATACAGAAACAAATGTGTTTTCTTGCAATACTCATTCCTCATTTAAATGAAAAAGACAAGGGTTATGACATTTATAAATTAACCTAAACAATAAAGTAATTAAGTTTTTAAAAATAAAATAACTAAAACTATAATTGAGCGTCACTGTAATAATTTTAAAAATAATATTTTATGCTTCTATATAATTAACATACTTACAAGGCTATTTAAACACTTTGAGAACTGGTATTTTCATATCACTATATTTTATGCATTGTATTATTTAATTTATTGAAGTTAATTTGACACTATATATTAAAAAAAAGTACGTATTTTTGACAAGGCGTATTATTTCTGCCATGTTTCACAAGATCAATTAAACGAGTTAATAAATAAATTATCATTTAATTAACACCTTGAACTAAAGGTGTTTAAGTTAATGAAAAATGTACTTATTTTAATTCAAATATCTCTTAGATATAATATTGAGCAGAACGCCATATCTTTCAATGTGTAAAGAGAAGAATATAAAGTTAAGTAGGTCTTTATTAAAACACCAGGCGTAGAAATTATCTTTTCCTCAAAATGAAGTAAAACTCAAAAACAAATGAATTAATAAAGAATTAAAAATTTATGAATAAATACTTCATATTCTACCAAATACTTGCTTTATACCTATGAAAGGTTCACTACACTTTCTTGTAAGCCTTCTATGTAAAATAATAAAAGTACTTTAAGTCAAGTTTCAAAGCTATTCTTGATCTTGAATTGTGAAACGCCTAAGATTAATAATCTATTTCTTCGAATTAATTTCTCGATAAAAATAATTTTAAATATAGCAAATAGTTTATTTTAATTTTTGCTGAAAGTATTTTTTACTTTTTGTTTATTATTTGCTTCTCTTTAACTCAATCAGAACAGAAAAACACAAATTCTCTTTAGACTATTATAAATTTAAATATCTCGCAACCCCCCGGTTTGGAACAAAAAATATTTACCGAGTACTTCAAAAATATTATGCAAGATCCTTTTTTTTTTAAAGTAGAAAGCTTTTGTTGTCTTTTTTCAATATTATTTCTTCTTAGATATGCTTTACGAATGGTGGTAATACCGTATATATTCGAATCAAAGCCGCAGCTCAAATTATCAACAAGTTTTAGCGAAAAATGAAAAATAGTGTATAATGATTTATCGATATCCAATTTTACGAAATAAATATAAATTTAAAATGAGAACTAATAAGAAGTGAACAATTAGTTATTTTACCAATATTATAAACTTTTAAATACATACATGAACCTGTATTGCTGTAATTGCCTCAGCCAATGATTTTTTTTCCGTTCATTCTAAGCTGCACCAGATTTTAGTACCCTTAATATTGGAAAAAAAGTGCAGCTTAGCTTCGGGTAAATACGGCAATTGTCTTTAAAATCTCAATTAGTGGAACAGGTTACCTTTCGATTTTGAACATAAATTATCTGTATGTCTTGCGGCAGGATACATATTCACGCAAATAATACTATTGTAGAAAAAAAATGTGTTTTCTTAATTACTGAGTTATATAATTCATTGAGACTCTTTATATAAGTTTTTTGATCTACCTGATCATATTATAACAACTCTTCCAGAAATGGACTATTTTCATTTTGTTTTCACGTGGACCTTAGACGCAAAAATATAGCAGACCATCAACAAAAACTTAATCACGCATTTGTATCACACTCGTAAAATAAATATATAAACAAAACTTAATTAGGAGCGAAAAACTGAAGAAAAAAAAATCACTTATATTTTGGAGATCACATATTGCACAGAATCAAGAAGACATTTACAAAACATGAAAACAACAGCAATAACACAAAAAAACAGGAAGTTAAATTAGGACGGAAAAGGCGTTCTCGTTCAGCTTATTCAAATTTATAAAATCAATAGAATGTTCTAAAACGTCACATAATATACTTTCCACAATCCAATTGGTCGGAACCAGTGTCCAGTCGGAACCAATTTTATTATAAAAATTTAAAGATAAAAAAAAACCTCTTTCAGAACATAGCAGTTGAATTATTGTTTCTTTTAATTGAGGGTCAGTAAAAAGAATTAAGAAAAGCGCGATGCCTTAGAGGACTCAGAACTAAAATAAATTAAAGTGCTCTCTCAAAAGAATTGCAATAAGAATATCATTACCCTTTCTCTTACATAGAACAATACATAAACACAGTCAAATCATATTATGAACACCTCGTCTGTTAACACAATCACATTTGAGGCCAATTACAGGTAAGAACACAAACCCATTTTCTGGAACATATATAAAGATGATTGTTAAATACGTGTTCAGCAGCTAAGTTGTTGTAATTGGTAAATCATGCATTTTAGTTGTTATTGGTAGTCATGCGGGAAAGGCAGAATCATTGGTTATTGAGCACGGGTCTGAAACATTTTTCAAACGGTCGCTTTTGCGAATTTTTTGTGTATCAATATAGTATGTGCATACTATAAATAGGAAATGAGCACGATCTTCAATTCTGGCATACAATCTAATGACAGAGATGAGAGTCGCTTGCAACGCCTAGTTAAGGCTAGCAGAAGATCAACAGTCCGTACATTGACAGCTCGAATGAATTGGGTGCAGAGGCGTCGCTACCACCGTATCAGCCATGTCGATGATACGGGGCCCCCAACATTAGTAAGATAAAAATCGTTATATGTTAATAGACCCAAAAAAGAGCTCGCAAGGAATTTTCGATACAGTGCCCTCCAAGACTAGCTATGCCAGTGATTGAATGCTCTATCGAAGACAACTGGGCAACGCACATTATTGCGTATTGCCTCCGCAGCCCATGTCTGTGCCCTCCGATACGCTCTTGACAAGTCTTCATTGTAAGAATTGACTTGAAATCGAATTATAGCAGAAATATTGATCCACAGAACAGTGGAAAAGATTTGCTTTTCCAGTTGAGTTTTACTTCCTACTGCATCGGGTGGATGAATGCTAATTTATTCGCCAGAAGACAGCAGTTGAAGAAAACAGCAAATAATCTTCAACTGTAGAACATAATGGCGTACACAAACTTCTTATGTGGAGAAGGGGCATATAAAAAAAAACTTAGATGAAAGCGCCGAGGCGTAATCTGTGTAAAAATTAAAAATCTGTTGGTATATGGGGGTAAGGGTTATATCCTAAGCCCAATCCTTGTGTTCTATAATGGATGACAATGTGGTGAAGATGGCAGTATACTGATCTGGGGCATATATTTTCTTGGTATACTTTGGTTAATTTTCGTGCTGCTTATCCGCCGCTCCCTTGCATACTTATCTATGAGTTGAGTTTGGTGTTTTATGGCGCAAGCGCCAGTTTTGGCTATACTGCGCCAAACATTCATAGATCTGTGGTCTGGACGGGAAAAGAAGAAATTGGATGACAAGATGGAGGGTCGAAAATAGAGAAGGATCACTGGGGTACCCCGGGATCGTGACACCCGTGTTTACCAAAGATAGTAAACCCCTTGGGAAAAGGAAAATATCACTAGGGTACCTCGGGATTGTGACACCCGTATCCACCTAAAGAAGGTGAGCCCCTGAGGGGGCATACTTATCTATTCTAGCCAGTTAAGTATAGTTGTAATGAACGGGCTGCCCCGTTAATTAGTGTTTGGGAGTTAGAATGAAGATCCGACGTAGTCAGAACAATTATAATTTATTATTCCTTTACTAAATTTCAACAACCCAGGGTAGGAAATGCACATTTCTATAAAGTATAGGAGCAACTACAGGGTAGAAAGGATATTTAATAATTGATAATGATTCAATTAACTTACGTTTAGAACTCTTTGATTACTTACGGTCTGAATTACCATAATTCCTTTCTCAGCTATTCGACCTCTGGTTGTTATTAATCAAAAATAACTTACTGATTAAATCGTCAATTAATAATCTTTAAATGTTAAACAATTAATCATCGAGCCACTCTCGACTAGCTTTCCACTACTTTACGCTAATCACTAACTTCTATCATCTAACTCCTAACCTCTCTCTCTCTCTTCTAGTACCTAAAAGTTGTGACGGGCTCCCTCGTCTTTTCTTTAACATAACCTCTGGGTTCTTTGGCGGCCAAGATTAATGGCAACTCTTTTCCAACCAAAACCCAAGAAGCGAAATGTGAACAAGAAATGCAAATAAGATAGCTTTTAAAAGAACAGAAGTTTCAGTAAGCGAGATGGCAATTTGGGGAAAGTTATGTTTGAAGAGATACAAGCGTGAATTGACAGCCACTCGTGAAGTTACCTGGAAAGTAAACCAGTAATACAAGGTGCATACCATTGCACGCGCGCCCAGACGTCTCCATATAGAAATCGAATCTTAGTTGGATTAAGGTAGGACTGATTATTTGATATTAGGACTTGTAATATTATAAGTGAGAGTAGACGGATTGAATAATTATTTAAAGTGGTCTAAGTTACGCGATTCGGTTTAACTATCATTGTGTGTGTTTGTTCCCTCATTCTAGATTCTCGCTATTTAAATTTATCTAAATTGTTAGACATTTAAGTTCTATTCTTAATACAGTCATATTAAGAATTTAAAATGTCTATTCCTTTTACAAATCCTACACCTCTAGCTCACGCTGACAATCAAAGATACGGTCACCAAAGGGGGCTGTATCACAAAGTTAATGCTTAAATATAAACCTTCATTTACATAAACCGTGTCTTCTTCGGAAGAAAGTTTTCAATAGAGCAACATTTAAAAGAAATCAATTTCCCCAAAAGGATCAGTGAGAGGTTCGCAAATAGACCCGTTACACAATCAGTCCTACATACAACGGTGTATCATGGGAGAATGAAGAGATCTTTTAACAGAAAAATACCACATACTATGAGGCCCCAATGGTCAGTAATGAATGGAGCATGAGGACGATGGTTGCCAAATCCTCCAGATTTGAGTCCTTGGGAATATACGTACATATACAGAGAGCGAAAAGAGAAAGAGAGACCTTATAAGAAAATCTAACTTTGGATACTTCGTTCCTCCTATATCATCGATTCCCAGTTATCTGTGCATTAAGTACTAGTATGTTACACATATCAATTGATTTGGAAAAAAATTGAGAATTCAATGGGTTTTTTTTTCGAAGTTCTTAAAGAAAATATTCCAAATTGGAGCCTTCTTTTTTTTCAGATAAATGTTTGTATACCTTACTGTGAAATTCCTTTTTAACTTTATAAATAAAAGTAAAAAACTGAGATATATTAAATGTTCCTATAAATTTTAAGAAATGAAAGTGTGTTCATATACGTATTATAACTACCGAGACTTCTAATAATATTGGTACATTATCTTTTCCAAAAAAATTAATGTCCTAAACATTATATTATAAAATATATGTGTGTATGATACAAGAATATCTTTTTCTCGTACAGAGTTTCTAAAAGAATTGATTAATTTCTATAAATGCATGGGTTTTTTTTTTCTCCAACACGTAAACTCAGAATTCCATGTTGTGTTGCGAAACTGGAGAATTGATATGGAATGCATTTTACAAAGGGAAAAAAATGAACTGATTTTAAGGTAATTGAGAAGTATTATAAAATCGCTCTAGATTCTCAGAAATCTATTGGCAATGGAAATCGTAACTTTGAACCATTATTAAATGACGAAATGTAGTTCTGAAACTTTTTCAATGGTGTGATAAAGACCACTTCTAATCAAAATGTTCAAGGTAATGTGAGGTAAATTTATACGTAAAAAAATAATAATAAATAAATTTAAAATAAAAAGTTAATTACAAGAAAAAAAATTTTTTTTGTAATAAATAATTGATAAATACAGGGTGGGGTGCGGAAACTTCCTTTTTTGAACTTATTGCCGTGATGTTCGTAGGGAGGGGAGGAGCACGGTGAGGGATTCGGTGGCATGGGGGTAGAGTGGGATATTTGTGTTTCTGACCATCTCAGTCTCAAACATGTGATCGAGGTAGCAGGGCGCTTTTGCCGTCGAAGCGTATTTTTCGAATGGTCGGTTGGTGGTTGCAGTGCAACGTGCCTTTCATCGTCACTTCGTTATTCCTCTACGATATCGTGTGTCATGTTCTTCCGGATCGAAAATGTGTTTTAATGTGGATGGGTGCCTTCCGAGCAACGGGGAATGTCTCCAAAGAAAGGAAAGGACCTCCGAAGACCTTTGGAACACCCGAAAACGTAGGACGAGTTCGTGTGTCAATTAAGACTGGTATGTGACAATGATCCAACTTCTTACCTGCTCTCCAAGAAAGGGAACTTGATAACAAGATAGGATTACAACAAGATGGGGCCACAGCCCACACATCCAGTTTCCATATGTGTTGTTAAGAGCAGCCTTCCCCCAATAACTGATCTCCCTGCGAGGGGACGTAAACTGGTCTGAGTGCTCGCCTGATTTTTTTATCTCTTTATTGCTTCCCTTGTGTTTATTTCAAGTCCTTGGCTTACAAAAACCGTTCCAAGACCCTGGAAGACCTACGGAACAACATCCGAGCCGAAATTGACAATATCCCTGTCGATATACTTGTAAAGGAGACTCACAGTTTTCTAAATCGACTGCCTCAATGTATTGATAATGGTGGACGACATTTAACAGTCATTGTGTTTAAAACTGTGTAAATTCAAAAATGTTATGTTGTGTGGTAGGCGGAAAATAACAATAAAGTCGAATGAAAGATGTAGTGTGTTTTATTGCATTTTCAAAAAAGGAAGTTCCCACCCTGTATTATAAATACCTTTCTGAATATACAACTATTTAGATGTTTAAAATTTTATTCTAACTACTTAATCAATAAAATATTCTATGGAAACGTTTAAATATAAAATGTAGTGAAAAAAATATCCGAATTCGGGGAATTTTGAAATTTTTTTCTTTACTGAAAAAAGTTCCTTTCATGTAATTCAGTATAATTTTAAAACGAGTTCTTTGTTCTTTTTACAAATTAATTGTGCCCATTTTTAAATTTAAAATTAAATTAACAACTATGTATTAAAGTAGATTATGTAGAAAAATTATTTTACGAAACATTTATCAAAAATTTAGGAAAGAATGCATGTAAAAAAAGTGAAATCTTTGTCATTCTTTACTCGCCGCTTTTGCTATCTAAGCTATGGTGTCTAAGCACTTATCGAATGTCGTAAAAGTCGTATAAAAACCAGGTTAAAAATTAGCATAAATTCTTATCCTTTACCAATGTACATTTTTTCCCTTAGGGATTTTACTTACATTATGGTATCACTTCCTCTTTTTTATGTTTACCTACTCCCACCTCATAAACAGAGTAGAACGCTTTGTTTATCGAACAAAAGAAGACCCCTAAAACATTTTCCACAACACCACTATCTGATTTATTCCGAGTTGCACGCTTTTTATGACTGCTCTTGAGCAAATATATTTACGACAATAAAGGGTAATAAAAATGAAAATACAAAAAAGGGAAAAAAATCTATTTTTCAGTTACGAGCAGGTAGGGCACATGGCTGTAAAAAGATTTGCATGTCATGATCACGTGGCCTTTTAGCCATCTCAACAAACCGCAGCCCCCCTCCCCCCATAATCGGTCGGTTGCTATGGTTACTCAAGGTAAGCCTTAAAAGCTGTAATAGGTTTACTTTTCTGTCAGCAAACGATAATGCAGTTTTTGTATGCTTTATCGTTATATTTCGACTTTAAGTGTACTGCTAAAAACTTACTTATACCACCATTATTGTTAAAAAAAATAGTAAAATAATTTTTATTTTTTAAAAAAATTAAACTTTTTACTCTTTAGAAAAAACATTTTGCTTTAAAAATGTTTAGTGTATCTTCCAAGTCACCAAAAAATATGCAAGCGTGAGACACCTTAATTTCATCGATTTTTCCTCCATATTTTTACATGTAAAAAAGAACAGATTTTAAACAAAAAAAAATGTGAAATATTTAATTTTTTACAAATTTTCTGAAAACGTTATTTATTTATTTATATGATGTACCTTTTCAATCTCTCCATCAATAACATTCAATACATGTATACCTTGCTTGTTTCTGAAGTTATACAGAACGTTTAAAGTATCTTTTAATAAAAAAATAAGAATGACAGTTCATAATGTACTCAATATATACCTCAGAATACTGTTAAATATACATAGTACTATCAAGATAACTATTAAATATTTAGATTTTTTTTGTTTAATGGTCGTTATATGCAATCAAAATTGAATTAGTAACTATATATAACATTTAAAAAAAAAAAAAAAGATGACCCAATATCAAACAGAGAATAACAATCTTAAGATTGATATTTTCTGTATGTGTGTATAGTACTAGACCACAAATAAATGAAAAATTAAATAAGATAAAGAAATATTTGGATGAAGTCTAATCAAGTGAAATAAATACGTTTTTCATTAAAGTATAAAAATAAATTTCAATAAAAAAGATTATTTAATAATTTTAAAAAAATTCATGTGATTCAAATTTGTTACTAAGAGTTGATAAATTCTAATTAATCACTGGAACTATTTTTACCCTAGTACTATTTTTTCGGTCATTTGAATAGGTAGGATTTCAAATGTATTTTGTGATAAATTTCTTTCTTTTTGATACATTGTTTCATGATTTGAAAGGCAACGAAAAGTAGGTGAATTCTTTTTTGAGGAATATCTCAAGTTCCCCCTAAAATATTTTTATTCACTTTTCTTTAGCAGTATTCGATTTTTTTAAAAAAAATAACTAACTTTTTTTTAATTAACAAAGTAAGAATAGTAGAAAAATTCGGTTTTATTCTAAATTAAAAGGGGGGAAATGATGTTAGATAGATATTTATTTGTATCGAATACGAATTTAAATTCTCTTTTTAAAATAGTAAAAAACAGTTTACATTTGAATAGAGTTGAAGTTATTGTGTTACAATACATGTATATACTAAAATGCACTAATGTTTTTTCATGCAAATAAAAACTAACATTGTTTTTTTTAAATGAATGTATACTTGTTTATGTTATAAAATACATTTTGGAAACTTACTAATCTGTAAAAAACTGTAATAATATTCTCATTTCGATCAAAAAAAAATTTTCTGAGGGGAGGGGATTCAAATTACTATTTTCTAATTAATTATATAGAATTTGCTGATTCTTCCTAACAATCCAATATCGAACAACTGACAAACTTAATCTTGTTAATAATTTAATTATATTAATAAATATTATGTTTCATGTTGTATCTTCAAAATGCTACATTTACCCTCATTTATTTTACAGTTAGGAGTTATTAAGTCCCTCCCCCACAATAATGTGTTAAAGATTTGTCCTTCTACGTAAATATAGGATGTATCTATTGAAGAAAAGTGTTTGTTTTAATTAAAATAAACACACGCAAAATTATTCCACTCAATGCGAAAGAAAAAAGTTTTGCCTAGTTAAGAAGTATTTTTTTAAAAAATAATAATGCCAATTTTAACTAATAATAGTAAAACCCTTATTAATAAAACTAACAAAACACATTTTAAATTAATAATATTGAAAATAAAAAAAATTTCACCTTTGCTGTGCGTAATTCGTTCAATCCATCTTTTTCTTGACACATTTCTTTGGCTTATTCCCGTTCTTCAAGTTTTCTACGATGTATATTTAATATACCAAAATCTTTCTTCTCCACAAATAATCTTTACAACATCCAACACGTTCTTTATAACACAAACACTACTGCAACACAAGATTGAGATCAGAGATAATCATAACTATAAACACCAAGTCAAAATTCAAACAGTGGAATCTTTATTTTTTACAAATTCTATTACACAAATCAATTACGGAATCAGTTTACAGTTAGACAGGAAAAACAAACGATTTTTTTAAGCGAATATGTTTTATTTTTAATTGCCAAATGATTTATATAGAAATTTAAAATTAATTCGCGCCAAATTATATTTTAGCATCATTCTGCTGTACCTATAATATTTCATATATTATCAAAAACAATAACCTTTTTAGAGGTTTAAAAAAAGAAAGAGGAGTTAACGTGAGAAAAAAAAACAACATATTTTTACTCTTTATTTTTCTGTCTTTTAAAAGCTTTTCATTTTTACTCTGTTTACAAAGACTTTTAATAGGCCTAAATAATTTCATTTCAAAAGTAGTCATTAGTTGTAATTCTAACAATTGTCTTGCATCAGGATAAAGTTTTCCTTTGCTTTATAGATCCCACGCATAATTGTTATTTATGCCACTCTGTTCGTCCAATTATTTAATCGAAAGCAACAGCGCCTAAGTGATCGAGGCTACTGCTAGCACACAACTGCATTAAGGTAATTGCTCCATAATGATTCCGTTTTTTCCAAATAGTGTAGATAATCACGAAAATGTGAATGAAAACTTCTGTGTCAGTTCATATTCGTCAATATTAGTGTGTAGATTACTTTTAGTAGTAATAGATTCAAATTATCTTTCAATTTACATATACTGTATACTCACTAGAAAAAGAAAATATATCAGCATAATAAAATAAGTATGTAGTATGAAGTATAAGCAGCAGTATAAAACATTCATACATTTTACTATGGAGTTTAAAATATAATGCAATTAATATAGTACATTATAATTTCAATAAAAAACGTTTAAACACACCTGCAGTGATATTCTGATTTAAATTTCAACATTGCATTAATCAAATCCTTTCAAGGATTTGAAAGTATGTACTACAAAATTATGAAAGTTCTGTGGCCAAAAGCAATTTGTATGTATTTTAAATTGTATATATAAAAAATTTTAAATAATCATTCGGCTCATCAACGATTTTCTCATGCGAAACATTCTATTGGTTGGAATAGATTCGCAGAATCGTATATTACACATCATATAGCTCAATTTAATCGGTCGTATCATTATTCGGAGAAAGACCTGTTCTCAAGAAGATTGGTTAAGAGGTTGTATATATCGTAATGGTCGTGTAATGGTATCACTAGATGAGAATGGAATTGCGAAATGAATGAATGATAAGCGCATAAAAGAATCTCTGGCATTACTTAATGAGGCAACATTTTTCCTCATCGAGCTTTCACAAGGTGAATTGAAAGAGTAATTAAATAAACAACTTTTCACGAATAATTCATAAATTGGTTTTATTGTCACAATTAAATGCTAATTTTTCTCGGATTCACAATTGGGAGTTTAGAAAGTAATGTGCTCACTCAAATATTGTCCTCCTCACACTTGGCCATGGTTCAAAATTATGAAGCCTATCTCCAATAGCCCTTGTGTTTTTTTTTTTGGAATACGATATTGATTAACAATATATCTTAGCAACATTAGTTATTAAACCAAATTTTAGCATGCCACAAAGGATTTTGTTAGCACCAGGAAATTTTTTTTCATTCGAACATTAAATTATTTTTCATTTTAATATTTCAAAAATCTCAAATATTTTGATTTTTTTATATTCTTTATAAGTTTTTTTCTGAAATTTTGCTATCACCGATGGATTTACGCCCGATTCTTCAGCTATACTGTAATTCAGGGTTGGGCAACTCTTTTGGCTCGAGAGTGACATTGTGGAAGAGGAAGATACCGGCGAGTCGCACCTTTTTAAAAATGGTTGGACCTCAGAAAAAGTATAAAATTGTACCATATAAAAATCAATAAATATAAGTTTAAAAAAATAGTGGTAGTTTTATTCAATTTATTTGCTGTGCTAATTTCATCTGATTGAAAGCTGCAAGCAAATTTAATTTTAGAATCATTTTGATAAGACAAATGTACCCCATAACACTTTTCTGCATTTTTTTAAAATCAGGGATGAGATTACTTGTCGAAATTATCATTACAACCTGCTAGTTAATGTCAGCCAACTTGTACCTATATTTAACCTTTTTGATCTTTAGACAAGAAAAACCTTGTTTTAAAATATATGTTGGTTCAAATATATAGAACAGGGGTCGGCAACCTTTCAGCTGTGGCGTGCCAAGCCAATCTAGCTGGAAGATTCAGAGTGCCACATAGTGGGACATTTTTGAAACAATTCGATTTCCGCGATAATGCATGCAGAGTTAAAGGTTAATAATATAGATATTTACAGCTTTATTATATGTTAATTTTGCATCATTTAAAGATATTTCTTAAGATAAAAATAAACAGTATAAAATATAAGTATTTTTTTCAGCAGAAATAAAAAAAAAATTTAATTGTACATATATAATGCATTTTTAAATATATTTATTAAAGTAAGAAATATATACAACAAAAATAGAAGTATTCCCCTTCATTATAGTTAAATAAAAAAATTTTAATGTTAACCTAGTGCTTGCACCGCTTTACTTTCATATCACAAAATCTGGGGTGTAATTTGGGATTTTCAATTAAACATGATCCTGAGCATTCAGTTGTTAAACAGTTTCCTTGCGGATTCAAAATATAAAAGCAGAATACATGAATTTTCTCTCTTTAAACAATAAATCTCTCCAGAAATGACATTAAATAACTTACAAAATAGTTGTAAATTTATCTTTAGAGTTATCTTTCAGATTTTTTCATAATTTCATAAATGTCCATAATTTTGAAGATGTTTGTCAAGAAAATCCATTACAAATTAATCAACTTTCAGCCACTCAAAATTTGACAAATTTGTAAAGTAGTGCAGAGGGCCGCTGAGAATTGTACAGCGTGCCATATGTGGTATACGTGCCATAGGCTGCCGGCCCCAGATATAGAACATCTGTCTCTGGTTTTCTGACTGTCTTGGCGAGCAGTTAGTTGCCCACCCTTGCTGTAATTAATTTCACAACTATCACTACTGGTTACTATCTTTTTAACTAATTTCCTGCAATTCCAATGTATTCAATATAAAAATGCATCCTCTTACGAGTAACAATAAATTTTAAAACACAAAACTGCGAACTTCAACGAAAAATTCAATTCAGTTCCTCGCATCCCTAGTTTGCATCAAGACAATCCATCAAACGTGTTTGGCCGGAAGTACACAATTTCCGGCCAGTTTCCCCTTCATCCCCGAACCTCTCGTCCCCTCCTTCCCATCTTTTCGACACCCCTTCGCGTCAAAAAATTGCTTGCTGGACAAATACTTTTGATTGATCGATGAGCGAACGGCGCATGCTCAGATCGAAATATCGGCTGTAATGGACAGGGGTAGAATAATTGCACAATAACAAGACATTTCAGTGACGTACGCAGGGGATAAGCTCGGTAAGAGTATCATTGCACACACTGTTATGAAGGTTGTTTGGAAATGTGGAAGTTGCTCTCGTATGCGATGACTTAGCGGAAATGAATTTTGGGAAAGGGGCTTTTGTAAACATGCATGATGCAATGGGGAAGGAAGGATGGGAAATGTGAAATGAATTCTCAGAACTAAATATAAATACTGCTTCCTTAATCCAGAAATAGTTATGTTATTTTTTTTAAAGGGATACAGGAAAACCCTTGAAATTTTGTAAGCAAAGATATATTTAATTTGACCGGGAAATATTTGTGTTAATCACTTCTATCATCATGACTAATTTTCCGTTTTAAAGTTTAAAACTGTTTTATTGAATGCCTACAAAAATGGCAAGGATAAAGAACAAAAAAAAAAAAAAAAAAAAAAAAAAAAAAAAAAAAAAAAAAAAAAATCAGATAATAAAATGTTTTTATATTTTTTTCCCCACTACTATGTTGAAAACACACGTGGCTCATATTTTATTAAACTACTTTTTTTCTCACAATCAGTCCATTTTTTTCTAAATTAAATGCTTTGTACGTTTCATTTTCTACATCAATTAATTTGTTTTTCGATCTAGCACACGATTTTTTTTTACAAAATTTGAAAACAAATCGTATCAAAAACGTTTATTAGCATTTAATGAATGTTTTTTTTTTTTTTTTAATTTCAAGTAAACTTAAATAGCATATTTTTTTGCATTTTTTAAAATTTTTTTAAAAAAACGTAAATATTTTTTAAAAAAATTATATAAAGAAAAGAATTTGTATAAGGTCTCTTAGCTAATAAGGTCTCTTAGCTACTTTTCTACGCTAATTTAGCTAAAAATCTCGTCTTGTGAAGGAACCGTGATGTATGAAAATGGCCGCGGTAGTCTAGTGGTCAAGGTAACGGACTCGAGGCCGGCGTGTCATGAGTTCGAGCCTAGTAACGCTGAAGACCTACCGAACAGAGGAGGTCGATGCACGTTAAATACGGCGAGGTTCAAGCGTCTTACCATTGGTGTGGAAATTAGGAAAGGGGGGCAGCTCAGGGGACGTCCTCGTCACTTGACCATGGTTGAAAATTACGTGGTCCGTCGCCAAAAGCCTTTGAGTTGCTGAATAGTGTAACATTTATGAAAGAAGTGAGAGCGGAATGAAGAAGAGGAGTAGAATGTGTTTGTGTTTTAGAAGTGCTACTGAGGTAATAGAGCAACATCATCACAGATTACTTAGAACTAGCTGTGCATGGCCCGGCTTTGCACGGGCTTTCTCTATCCCTCATGACGCCAGCAATTATGTGTGTGTGTTTATTCATTAAATTTCCCTTATCCGAAATTTGTTCCACATATTTTCGATTTAAGACAAGTTTTTCCCCCCTCTCTCTAGCCCGGCATAACACGGGGTTTTTTTTAATGTAAAATTTTATATTGTGTGTTCCCTCTTCCCCTCCCCCTCACAGATAAGATATAGCTTCAAATTTCAATGTATGACTTTTAAAAAACAATATTGCATTAGTTAAAAAATAATTAATGTGAAGCAATAAAAAAAAAAAAACGATTCTAATGTACTAAGAGTAAAACACACAAAAACCTTTCATAATTTTTTTAATAATAGTTAGTTTCTAAGAAACTAAAATAATATAATAAATTTCAGATTTTCATGAATCAATCAATCGTTACGTATAGTTAGCTTAAAAATATCTCTAAAATGTGTTTTTATCCAAAATAATAGACGATGTACTTTTTAATTAACAAATAATTAATTTAGTAATATAAATAATTCTTTTAAAAACATATATATATATATTAATTAACATCCATTTTCTATAAGTAATAAATAAAAGAAAAATTTACAGATAGCTATTGAAACGATTGCTTTTTTTTAATGCTTGAGTAAACATATATATATATATATATATAAGTTATAAAAAAACAGTATGGGGGAAAGCGTAGATATATATTTACATGCACTGAAAAAAAATATTCAAAAAGAAAAAGAAAACTAATTAATAAAAATATTTTGTTATTTTATTTTAATTTCATAGTTTTTCCTTCCGCTGTCATTGCTACAAATTTTGTGTAATGAAAGCTTAAAATAGTGTAAATAATTTATATCTGTGGAAGTGTAATACATTAATATTACTTTTTGTTGTATTTATTTTAGGTTAAAATCTTGCCACCACCTCTCCCTTCGAAATCTAGTTTTATTATGAAATAAAAAAAATAGCGATTACACTTATGAACGGAATAAATTAAAAGCGAGAGCGCACTGAGGTATGGCGTAGACAAAACAAAAGGGATAAAAAAGATGGATGAATGTTGTCACGGGCTTTTTTGCAAATGGCAGAATTTTTTCCTACTTTCTTGACAATTGTCGTTATATTTTGAAAACTTCCCACAATATCTTTATAAATTATAGCCTATGTGCTATTCTGATTTATAAGCTATATTATTGTAAAGTTTCATTAAAATCCATTCAGTTGTTTTTGCGTGAAAGACGACCAAACATCCTCACAAACTTTCGCGTTTATAATATATATTAGGATATTAGATTAGATATTGAATCAAAAATTGCTATTAAAAGTCTACTTTTTAGAGTTAGGAAGACAAATAGATCTTAAAATACAATTATTATTTGATAGAACCAGGTTAAGTTAAAACACTCTATATATTTAATTTACTTTTATATTAATTTTTCAAAAAATGATTAAACTAGTTAAAGTCTACGTAAGTATCATATTTCTGACTAATAACGAAGCAAGTTTGTCACAAACTTACGATGCTTTCTTATAGAAGTTCAAGTTCATATGTATGCCAAATATTTCACACTAATAAATAATTCATAATGGCAAGAGCGCCGTATTTCATACAATTTACTTAAAAAATATCATTCCCTCAAAATATTTCTAAAACTGCAAAGAATTCTTTATTCAAAGAAATTTAAGTTGCTTTGTGCGATTTTTTAATGCTAATTCTTGCGCACTTTTAGCAACATTTGCGGATTGTTCAATATGTTTTCTAAAATAAGTATATTTTGAGGGGGTAGGGGGAACTATTGCTTTCTAGTATTGAATATTCAATCAAGTAACATTTTTTTACATAAGCAACGAAACTTTGCTTAAAACTTACTTAGTATAATCATAGAATTCCTTTTTGATTATATATGAAAAACTATAAACATTTCTTAGATTTTTAGGGTGAAGCGATCTCTTTGGATGATAACGAAAGAAGTGGCTTTTTGAAGTGTGTTGTAGGTACATGTTTACCACTGGCGTAGCTAGTTTTCAGGGGGACCTGTATCAAAATTCCTTCGGGAGGCCCTTTTTATATATAAGAGCTTTGTTAGTGGATTGTAGTTACACATGCTGGGACCCCTGTAGCTTGGGGGCCCCGAATCATTGATATGGCGGTAGCTACGCCCATGATGTTTACCCATTAGCAATAATTATTAATTATTTCATTTAAATAAAAGATATTACTCACATCATAGTTGTTGTTTTTTCCCCCAGTTTTTTTTTTTTTTCAGTACTTGAGATTTCCCCTTTAATTTGTCCTTGATAAAAGGACTAATCGGAGAAAAAAAGGAAATTTACAGATCACTCAAAATCCAATTGCTTTGTAAATTGCTCAAAGTTTCCATAAATCAATACTTAATTATGCAAAACAAATTGATACAACATGAAGATACATATGCCGAACATAAATTACAAGTTAAAAATATGTAATCATCATCAACAACAACAAAATTCGTCGCGTTACCCACATGCCATGGTTGAAACTTTACGTTAATAGCAATATGTATCGCCCACAGGAATAGGCGGTATGCCGATTGTGGTTTCAGAGCACAGGATATCCTCCTCAATGCAATGGACAAAAACGTGAAAGCAACTGAGTACATAAGGGTGGGAATGGCATTTTGATTGATTGGTAACATTATTTTCGTGACCAGAGAATTCTCTTTCTTTTGTTACTCGACAACCTTTTGTTTCCTCACCATACACAGAAAGGTCTACGAATATCAATCATTTTACATCTAGTCTGAGTGCTCTGAGGGATAAAATCTGATTTACTGAAAAGTAATGCGCCTATTTAGTTTCTTAGTAAATTTTTGCCCCATGTAATTCTTATTGAACATTTTGGATTACAATTTTTAAACTGACATCATAAATATAAAGATGTGTATGTGAGAAACTTTAATAAAATTCTTATTTACATGAAGGTATATTATTAATCTTTCTTTAATTTTCAATATTTTTTTTGTTTGTATTTTCTTTATTATTTTTTACAGTCAAACTACAGCTCAAAAAACACTGTTTAAGTTAACAAAGAATTTTTAAATAGTTTTAACTAGTTATACGTTTTTTCCCTTTGAATAGCAGTAATTATGTAGCTGTTGTTCATTTTGTCCTACATAGTTATTGTATTAATGATATATAGGAAGGATTAGAAGTTAATATAAAAATATATTTTAACATTTGCACTCAAAGTAAAAACGTCCACTCTTTCCAGCCAAAGATATAAGAGTATATTGTTACGAAAAGCGTTAACTTAGTTCGCTTCTCTGCCGAAAGACTATCGTAACTGGAAAAATCGTTTGTAGGTCAGAACAGAATACTCTTTTATAACTGCTAGTGAATAGGAATGACCTTGGTGACAAATTTAGTGGCCAAAGGTCGCCAAACCACTAAATTTGGAGACAATATAGATGTCCCTACAATATTTCTGAAGATGGATGATTATTTGGTGAGAACATTTTAGAAGCTCCTAGAAAGTTTTTTTCAGCTTGTATAAGGACAATGCAGGGAAGCATTACTGGAAACAAACATTTGTGCATTTTATTAACCTTATGTAAAATTGTGATTGTTTTTTTTTATAGATGTGTGAGTTTTGAATTCTACAGAATATTCTAGGATGATTATTTAACGAGAACCTTTTAAAAGTTCCTAGAATGTTCTTTCCAGCCTATATAAGGACAATGCAGAGAAGCATTATTGAAATCAGACATTTGATAGTGATTGTGCATTTTATTTGTCTTATTCCAAATTGTGACTGCTGTGTTCCATATTTGAGTGATTTTTGAATTTTTGTTATTGTAGATTTATGTATGTGTGTTGTTTGATTCCAATTAAAAGACAATCTATTGTAATTAGCAGAAGGTTATAGAAAATAAAAATTACAATTTTTAGTCTAATAGAAAATGCCAGTTAAGTGTGTAGATCTTTTATGCATTTCAAAAACGATCAGCCCTGAAACAATAAAGGTACTCCCTACTTGAATTTAAAAACAAAAAGCTTTATTTATAAGCCTGAACTTTGTTAAATTAATGCTTCACTAGAGCTCACCATCACTACTAAATAACACGCCATCGTGTGAAGAATATCAGATTAACTGATTGTGTGATTCACATGATCTTAAACTTCAATATTACTTATTAAAAAGCTTAATGAGCAAGAAAGATAAAGTAAAATTATTGCAAATCTTCTGAATGATCACGTTTCCTTTTAGTGGATCTAATTCTTAGACATTTCATTTTTATTTATACATCATAATTAAGAAAAAAATATGAAATGATAGATAAAAAAATCTTTTATATTGAATCCCTCGGATTCTAGACGTTTACCTTAGGTATTTTATCCTGGACAACAAGTTTCAAACTTTTGAATGTGAACCTCTCTGTTGGCAATATCTTATACTAATAAAAATATCTTATAAAAATACAACATCTATTGATTGAACTGTTCAAACCTATGGCTTTGTATTTACATTAATGCATAATTGCATTTCCACAATATTACCAAAAAATCCTTTTATAACGATCAAAATAAGAAGAAGGGGAAAAAAACCCACTGTAAAACAAAAGTTCCACAAAATAATAATAATATACAGTAAGGAAACAGATTTAAATATTAATACGAATACTATTTAATTATGAATTTCAAAAGTCTCTTTGGCATTAACTTCAAGTTATGTTTTCAAATATTACAATTTAAAATAAAAACTTATCAAAATTTGGATGCGTTAATTCAAATTTAAATTAAAATACTATTACTAATACAGTAACTAAGGCACTATCATTAACTAAAAATACAATTGCAATGTGCTCCTTTTAAAACAAAATAAAATATATTTATTTTATGGAATAATTACAAAAAAATAAAAAAAAATCTTCTTAGTTGATAAAAAAAATGATCCCAATTAATAACTGGATGTCTTTTCACTATTTTGTTATAAATCCTACTTTAAATTTTCTAAACAATAACTGAATTAAGTTTTAAACTCATTTGTGTTCAGAGTAATACTTCATACTCGACTTTTTCCCTACTATTGAATTAAAAAATTCAAAGCAATAATCAATCAAAATTTGATTCTGTGAAAAACTCCCCATTGAGTGAAATCTCTCTCTCTTTTTTTTTGTCTTTACCCACGCCCCCCTGGGGAATTTTATCAAAATGCGATGATGGAGTACAAACAAATACCCCAAAAAAGGAGGGGAAAAGAGTGGGTTGGAAATATGAACGGTTTCTTTCATTTAAAACTCGTTTGTCATTCAGTGAAGTGGGTGCTCAAATTTATATTGATGATCTTTTCCAACGGCAGAAAAAAAGGATTGGGTAAAGGAATAATAAAAGGAAAGAATAGAAGACTCCAGACGGATTTAGTGCTGATGTTACTTCTTTCCAACGTAGATCACAAGTTGTAAAGGCTTAAGGTATCCGGCTACGTTCGGAACCATTATTTTAAAAAAGCGCATAAATGGATAATTCTCATGATATTTAGTGTCACTTAGATTAGAATACATGTATAAAATTGTTTTAAGGACATTGTGACAAAACAAATTATTTAAATACAATATTTCGGCAAAAAATTAACTTAGAATAACTTTTTGTCAAAAAGTTCTCCTTTAGTGAAAAATGCTTCTATCATAATAATATTTTGCCTGTATATAGCTCAGACCTTTGTACGGAGGCTCAACTATGATTTTTTGAAAATTCACATTAGTTTTAGAGTTACAACCAACTGAAATAATTATTGGCACTTTTTTCTTAAAATTTTCCCCCTCTGTTGTCGTAAAACATGGATAAACCCACTTCTAAGTTATATACTTCAAAAATTCTAGTTGAGACTCTGTACAGAGATCTGAGCTATATACAGGCAAAATATTATTATAATAGAAGCATTTTTCACAAAAGGAGAATATTTTGAAAATGGGTCATTCTAGGGTCATTTTTTTTGTCAAAATATGGTACTTAAACAATTTTTTATTGTAATACTATTCTTAAAATAATTTTATATACATTTTCTAATCTAAGTGACACTAAATATCACAAATATGATCCATTTAAGTGCTTGAGGTCCTGGGACCCTACACAAATGTAGGCTCCACCTATGACTCTTAAAAATAGAGAGTATGTGAAAGTGCTCCCCTAGGGTGCCCTTCTCCTGGATTTTCTGCGTGAGCTAGAGGTGCAAAAGGACTAAACGTGTCCATATTCTTAATATGACTTTATTAAGAATTTAAACTTAAACTTTTAACAGATTAGATGATATAAGAGAATCTACAATGACAAAACACACTATATCAATAATACCGAATTTACATAACCCGGACCACTATCAATATCAAACCCGCCTAATTTCAATTCCAATAATATCACAAGTCCTAATATAAATAGTCAATCCCCTACCTTGATCCGATTACTGATTTAATCATAAGGGAGTTGCGTCTTTACTCGAGTGCAATGGTATGCACCTTGAACTAATGGCTCTATCTTCGGGATAACCTCTGTTGGCTGTCACTTCCAAATCGTATCACTCTCTATCATAACATTCCCCAAATTGCAACCTCACTTACTCAAACTTCTGATATTTAAAAACTATCTAATTTGCATCTTGCATTCACGTTTCACTTCTTGGGTTTTGGTTGGAAAAGAGTTGCCATTAATCCTGGCCCCAAAAGAACTTAAAGGGCATTTTAATGAAAAGACGCGTGAGTCCGTCACAAGTACATAGCATACGTTGCCAAATACTCGTACAAACCATAACACGAAACAAATAAATGTGCATGATTTACTATTGTACAAACCTGCTTGACCGACGGCCGTCTTTTGACTAAATGAGTAATGATGATGTAAGATAGTAGGCCTAGGCCCTATACCTGGACGACGGTCATCACATGTAGCCAGTTGACATATCGTCCGAAATTCCTAGTTTTTCGGAAAATACACCCGGAAATTATATTTTATCGTAGAAATTATTCGAAATATGATCTTATTGAGGCTGAGTCGAGAACGAGACAAAGCCCCCATTGTGACCCCCAGCTGTCCAATGCCTTAAGACGTCCCTGTCAGACGTTTTGTCTTAATCAGACAAAAAATGAAGAGCACAACTAAAATATTAACCCATGGCAAAAAAATTTATTTCCTTTTTGGGAGGCGAAAATAGTTTGCTAACATAAAAGATTTAGTTTTTTTTTCTAACTTAAGAGTTAATTATTGCAAATACTCAGTTTTCAATGAACAATTCCAAACGGAGAAAAAACCTTTAATTTAAAAAATTTGTAACATTTTAATTTTCTGTCTCGTGAACCATCAAATTTCATTGACTATACAATTTAATGTTGCAGCATTCTAAAAATTACACTATTCTCTAAAAAAAATTTTCAACAATTAATATAAGGTTTGATTAATAAAAGTATAGAGTTTTATACATAATCCCTCCGGGATTTCGAAGAATTATAGTAAAAAAAATAAAAATCTAAGACTAATACAGCAAACAAAAACATTTTCACAAGAAAACAGAACAAAGCAATTCAAGTTTTATTTACATACTTTACAGGTGTTCTATGTGTGTAATTTTGATTACATGACATCAGTGGCACACAGAAGGGGGGGGGGAGGATCCGGACTCCCCCCCCAAAGCCCTTGATTTTTTTTCCGATTGATTATAATTCTAAGTATATAGTACGTAAAATGTAATTAAGTATTTGTTATTAATGATTAATTTTATTAATTAATGCTAATTATTTTTTTCAATATTTACTTTACTGTGTTTTGTTCCCGAAAATCGACAAAATCAAAAGGAGCATGATACAAGAAGGGTGAACTTTCGACCCCGGAACCCCTCTTTAAAAATTCCTGTGTGCATTAGCATGACATACATCAATGCAGATTATCCTTTCATGTTGTTCTGATACATCATGCGGCAAAGAGGGTATGAAAGCTTAGTCTTATGTAAAAAACCAAGTTTTCAGATAACACGGAAAGGATAACTCGTACTGTCAATAACGTTGATAGTACTATGTCGAGTAGATATATTTTCAATCCCAGGTTTACAGGATTACATTATCCAAATCTCGGGATTAGGATTGGACTATTAATGAAAAATACTTACAAATTAGCATAGTTGAAATTACATAATAAAACTGAAAACATAATTAAAAAATTGGGTTAATATTATTATTTATTGAAACAAATAAAAACAAAACTTAATTCATCTTAAAAAATCAAATAAAAATAGTACATAGTGATACTAAAAAATTGAAATTTCTTGTGTTTCTGTAAATAAGCTTTAAAAGTTTTTTTTATAAACACAACTCGCTTAGCGTTTTCACAGTCAAACGGCTCCTTTTTTTTTTGTTACAAATGGTCCTGCCGAAGAAAATGCTCATTCAGATTCTGCCCTAGTACACTGTATGGTCATTAAAATGGGAATATGTTCTTTCCAGGTAGTCACCACGTCTCCCTTCTTTTTTCAAAAAGAGACATTTCTTTTTGAATTTTGGATAACAGTGTCTCAAATCTAATAAGCTGCATTGGTGCATATCTCACTTTGATAACTTTATCCAGTTCTTCTGCTACACTTACTGGTTTTTGTGTACAAATTGATTCAATTATTGAATCAGAACTTGAATCAATTTCAAGTGTTACCTCATTTGAAATAGAAGATCCAGTTGTGCATGAGCTTTTAGTAATGCAGTGGGGTTTGAAGCGTCAAATCGTTCACGTAGGTCGCATATACCATTTTGTGTAAGTTTGCAGTAAACCACTTAGATATATGTGACATTCTCCCATACGAGACATAAGAGCTGCATGTATTTTTTTTACTTACAGCACTTATAATTGCGAAAAAAAGAAAAAATTGCTATACGTACATATTTTATAAAAAATATAAATATAAATTTTCTTATTATTAAATTTTTAGAAAATTTTGATAAGAAAAAAAATTTAAAATATAATTCCAGCAAAAATTTAATTCCGGGGATTAGCTATTTTAATCCCGGGGCTGCAAACCCTACCGTGTAACCAAGGTTTCCCTCATAGTATACCTGTAAGATATGTAAGCAAAACTTGAGTGGTTTTTTTTTCGAATATTCTTTTTTGCTGTATTTATTTTAGTATTCTTACTAAAGTGATTTGAAACCCCGGAGAAAATTATGGATAACCCTATATTTTTTTCCACACTGAGGAGAAAAATTCTGTTCGAAATTAGTTTAATCCTTATTCTTCTGGGCGAAGTCTTTTATTTTAACTATCTTACTGATTTATATTTTATTTTACATTTTCAATGATAAGTAATTTAATAGGTAGGAGTTCCAATTAATAAATATGCAATTTTTTCTGTTTATTTATTAATAAATATAAAATAATTAAGCTGTGTTAAATAAAAACATCTGGACAAATAAATCACTAATATTTATTTCTCCATCTGGAATCCGGAAATTATGACAGGATATCCACAGAAAAGGTACCACTAATTGAGTACTGTTCGAAATCAATGAACAGTTGTTCTAACAACATCACAGGAAACACCAACTTACAGGAAACAATCAACAAAATCACTTGACTTCAGCTTATTTAGCAACACGTTAGAACACGAAAGCTAAACCAGATGTTCCCTTTAAAAAGACAGCTGTTGTGAAATTTCGGTATGAGCTTCTGTTTGAGGTTTTATTCAATACCTGACGCGAGGGACCCGAACACAATACCTTCATACAAGTTTTCAATGAAAGTTTTGAAATAGGAGTGGGGTGATTTAATTGTATTCAGAATAAGGTGCCGGAGAGTTCACTAAAAGGCAAAGACCGGAGCGTGGCTAGTTAGAAACAGATGGGCCTGGAAACCTTCTGCGCTTTCATGTTTTGATTTATTATTCATTACACTATTATCAGAATGAGGGGGTGTTTTGTTTTATGGAATTATATATGATATAAATAGATGTCCGACACATGTTCCTTTTAACTGAGTATTGGCTCGATATTTTTTGAAATACATTTTTACCACGAGTAGAATTAATTGCAGTTCTATTTCGAGAATATATAGGAAAAAAAGAAACAATGCGATTCAAATCATACATTGTAGAAATAAAAGAAAATGGAAATAATTCGTACTAAAAATATACCGCTTACAATAATTTGACAAGTACTATAAATAATGGATTATAATTTTTTTTTTTGACAGATAGGGGGAAAAAATTGGAAATGTTAAATTCCATGAAATGTTTAGACTTACGTATCATTTAGCTAATAAAATATCTAACGATAATAATATAACTTGACCTCAGTGGCGTAACGGAGATGATTAGGGCCCCCCTGCAAAGTCAGGATTTGGGCCCCAAGCCAGATGTTACAAAGGGAATATACTTGGCATCATTTAGGATTTGGGCCCCCTAGGGCCCGGCCCCCCCCCCCCCCGCAATGCGGGGGTCTATCCAAAAAATCCAGATGTTCTACCAATATTTTACTGTCTTGCTTCCAGATATTTTCGAAACGAATTTTATTGTTAAGTTCACACTTAATTAATGAGTATTATTTAAAATTTCAGTTTAAAATTGGGACTAAGGTGTTTATTTTTGAGGTGACAGCCATAATTTATGAGAAAATTTAACCAAGAGTACAGAAACAAGTTGTGTACTAATAATTTCTGGAGAAACTGAACCATTTTCAAATAACTCTTCTTTAAAAGCGTAAATTACTAACGAAAATTCAATACATAATAAATTTGTATGAACCGAAATTTTTGAATTTTTTTTTCAAGTTTCATTGCTGGCATCGCCATCTATTGATTAGGGAAGAAACTAATATCTTTTTACGTGAAATCCTTTCAAATTTCTTGCGAATTAAAACCGGATGAAAATTATATGATATGCATATCTTAAAGTGTAATCTGCGAATATATATATATCAGTTTGATTTATTCTTAGAAATTAATATTACTGTATATTAAAGGAGAAATTTTTTTAATTTATTTGTTTAAGTTTTAACACAATCTTTTCTTAATGTAATTTTATTCAAGCAGAAATTGATTTTATTTATTAAATTAAGTGTAAAATAGAGGTATTTTTAACCCAAAAATAATCTCTTTGAACTGCTTTCTGAATCATATTCACATGATAAGATATTTTTGCTTTGGTATTCTTAAATTTTGTTCAGGAGAGTCTATTTTTACAAAATCACAAATCTAATATAACAAAGTGAAAAGGAGAACTGGAATTTTCTTCAAAGAAATTTCTGCAGAACAAATATTATTTGACTGGATGATAAGCGGAAATGCATGTTTCTTTCATGTAAATGCCTATCGACGTTGATCTTCACTGATGGGAAATCAATAGAGTTGTGATAAAAGCTTTTGGTAAAGGATAGGAGGATAAAGGCCTCTGATTTCTTCCTTCTTTATATTTAGAAAGATTTAACACCCTATTACATTGAAACTGAGGGAGCGGAGGAAAACTTCCCATATAACTGCCAAAAGGGAAAATGAATAGCTGTTTCTGAAAGCTGTGCGAAAGTACACACAGTATCTCAATCGATTGCAATCTGTAGCTCCGTAAGCAGGTCAGATTCGTTGTTTTCGAGTGCACCACATTCGACAGCAACGTAATCTCGAGCTATAATATAATGTTGTTTTCTAAACCTGAATATTAACTATCGAGCAAATAGTTAAAATGATTTTTAAAATAAATATCCTGAAAAACTTGAGGGAAAAATGCTTTGAAATTATTTGAAAATTTTATCTCTTAAGAAAAAATAAACATTATAAGTAAAACAGTAATTATTCACGATACATTTTTAGTTTCACTCTGTATCGCGAGTTAATCTAAGCTTACATTTTAAAGGATGTAGAATTGTAGAAGATAAGCAATAAATTATTATATTTGACTACAGTTTTTGTTTCAATTCAAGATATATATCTGTGAACATGTATAAATATATACTTTAAAAATTACTAAAATAGTATTCAAAATTCTAAGCAGTTCGAATTTTTATCTTAAAAATTATATTAAAAAAATAAAGGAAGAACATAATATGGAAGTAAGGACAATGATCAAAATCGATGAAAGAATTACTAAAGTTTCCAATACGACAAGTAAAACTTGACTTATCAAAATCTCAGGATACTACGCAGGATTACTCTAAACCACTAAAATAGTATGTTTTTGAGCATCTCTGATAAAAATGTACTAACTCTCGCCCGCGTGTATGCGTGCTGTTGTTGCGTGAGGTTGTCTCAGATTTATGACACTCTCAGATTATGACGTCATAGTCACATGATAATAATAACCACGTGTTTATAACCAATCATTTCAAAAATTCATGTGACGTCACAGACACACGATAAAAGCAATTGTTTCTAGGCATTCAGCTCATGAGCTTTATTGTTGTCAACTTTTGCTCTTTGCAGAAACTTTTTCTTAATAAGTACATATTTGTCAACAATAATAGCTTAAATAGGTATACAAAATGCATGTTATTTTAAAGTGTTTGTATAAAATAAGATTTTTTTTTTATTTTAAAATCTTCTTGAAGAAAATTTTTTATAACATTTGAACAGTTTTACCCAATTATGAAATTTGAAGCTTTATCAATATTTTAAAAATAGAACTACAAATACAATTTGTTTAATGTCTGTTTTGATTTCAATGGTAAACACGTGTTTGCCTTGAGCCAACGTGAATTGAGCTCATTGTTTTTAAAGTACAATATATTAATTTCTTAATTACATAAGAAGAAAAAATAAAAATACCTAATGCAATAAAATATAATCAAAACTGATATTATTCCTTGTTTTCTGGCAAGATTAAACTGGTACTACTGTTTTACGGTTAATAATTTTTAAGAAAAATCAGTTTAATATTTCACTAGTTTGAAAACATGGAAGGCTTTCAGCTATATTTCGTCTTATGGTCTTCGTCGGTAATTAAATATTAAATGCCTGTTTTTTTATATATAAATTTGCTTGCGTTTTTTTTTTAAATTCTAATTCATTATTAGACTATTTATATTCTTGATGGATACAAATAAAGAACTGGCATGAAAATAAGAATTAATAAAGAAAATATAAGATTTAATATTTCTCATTTTTTATTTTATTAGTAGCTTTAATTTTCTAATCAGTTTCTATTTTTTAAAACAGCTACTACTTCCAACTTTACGCCTAAGTCACTCTTTGGCGATATTTCAGAAACAAAATCTGGACTTTCCAGAATCAAAAATCAAGCCTGGCAACCCTACAACTTAAGCCTATGGGGCTTAGAAAGCTCAATGACTACACTGCGGGAAAAAGCCCCATATATATTTTTTATCCCTCAAATAAAATATAAAAAATATTCCCGGGGCAGAGGCTAGGAATTGTTATTGCGTTTTACTTTTACCTGGTCCTTCATCCTCATCTTACGGTTGTCATAGCAACGATGAGATGGTTGGACATTAATTGCTTGCGCAACTCTGACGAATCGGTTGCAACGGGCTTTTCTTGGCTTATACGCAGTGGTTTCTCAATTTCAAGTTAGTTTGAGGTTTCAAGTAATATTTGCGGATTATTTACATACGTTCTGCAAAAATAATTTATTAAATATACTGTGATTGATTAATAATTTATGATAAGTACGGTAAAAGCCGACGAAAAACGCGCACTTTTAACACTAAATATAATATCGAAAATTACTGATGCGCGTTATACGACGGGTATAAAAATGATAGCCTTAAAATTAGAAAAAAAAGAGATGAGTATTAAAAAAATTAGACTTCTACGTATATCGAAATATTGTTTATTTAAAAGAAATGACATTTCGTACGAACTTATAGAGTTGTAGTTCTAGAAGAGGACTATTATTTAAAAGACTTGTGGGATAGCACCTTGAATAAATGACTACAAAACATAAAAGCATTGAGCATCTTTATTTCATGTTTCTTCGTAAAAAGGGAGTATTGAAAGTTTAGATGCGTGTTACACCCCGGTGAGGGGGCGATATATTCTGAATTTCACAGTATATATATATTATTCAATTCTTATAGTTTACATATTTTATTCTATCTGTTCCCATTTTTAAGTTGCTTGATTTAATGATTGATGCAATTTGAGAAGAGATCTGGTTTATGTGTGTGTGCATAGTGTTAAAAAGTTAATCTTTTTCCCCCAAGAAAAAAAAGTTCAAAAAATCTCATATACGAAACCATGATTAAACAGTAGACTAAGAAAAGTACTATTTTTTTAAAAAAAATGCAATATCTACACAATTAAACAATATATTTGACAAAAGATTATTCTCAATCTAGTACATGTACTTTTTCCAACTGATTTTTTCCATTAACTGATCGAAATCATTGCATTCAATTATTATTATTATTTATTATTAATATTTTTTTGTATGGATTATTGACTTTTTTCTATTGTTCTTTCACTAGATTTTTTCAACTGTACTTTTGAAATAAAAAATTATTTCCTTTTTTCCCCCCTGATTTTTACGATACTAGTCCAAGTGAAAATTCTATATAATAATTATTTCTGTGTGCAGATTATTTCTAAGCAATTAATGAATCAAGTCTAAGCAAATATTTAGCCTTGGACTAGCATTTTTTTTCTCCTTTCCTTTTCTTCTTTCTTTCTTCTTTTTATTATTAATTTATTAGAATGTGGAAAAATTCGATTCATCATTTTCTTTTCCCATTTCTGCAAATTATATTTTAGGTTATACAAAAATTTACACGTATTGGTTCATATTACTTTTTATGATTGTCTGTTTCATGTTAAACAACGCATTTTTACTCTAGAATGCTTCAAAATCGTGTTTATATTCTAAACGAAGTATCTTTGAACAAATTTTTTGCAACGCATTGTTGACACAATGATTTTTTTAACGAAACCAAATACAAGCTAATTGATTTATTGAAGTATGCATTAATTTTCTGGAGCATATTTATTGGAGTATCTTGTAAAATGTTATTAAGAATTTTATAAACTGATGTACATTTTATTTATGTTGATTGAAAATTAGCCCCAGAGGTATTTTGAGGATATGTGATAGCTCTGTACAAAGTAATTTTTAACACCTCTTAAGGTGACCAATCATCCTCCTTTAGGGAGGACAGTCCTCCTTTTATAGGTTCTGTCCTTCCTCGAAAAGTGTCCTCCTTTTTGTCCTCCTTTTCAATATTTTAAAACTGATCTGTTAATCTCTGTTTTCAGAGATGAACCAAACATGTTTCCAAAATGTCGAAGAATGGTCTGAAACAAATATCACAGGAAATAACAGTTATCAATGGTATTTTTTGACTTGGTCTCAAGTAAAGTGGGCAGATATAGAAAATTACATTGAGTTTTTATCGAAAGATATGACTGAATGTATATATAAATTCTAATAAATTAGAACAATTGGAAAATCAACATGCTGAGAAATCAGCAAAAGATGGGTGAAATTTCTTAAACCATTTCAAAAATTAACACATTCCATATGAAAATATAATTAATCTTGTTGAATTTACGTTATGCTGCCCTGGAAATAATGTACCAGTTGAAAGAGTCTTTTCGGTACTTTTTGGACAAGTGAGAAATCAAGATTGAATGTTGATATTTTAGCTACAGTACTTACAGTAAAGATGAAGGATATTTTTTGCTCCGAAATTTCCGATGTATTTAAAATAATAAATTGACAAACAAAAAAAAATCATTCAATGGAAAAATATTCGTTTAAGATAATAATTAAAAAGAATGTAAGCGTAATTAGCGTATTTTTGTTCTAATTAATCAAACGTTTCATATATTTAAGTTGTAATTTTTTCTTAAATTTTTCTCTCGTCCTCCTTTTTCATTATATATTTCACCTTAACGTCTCTTTATTCAATAAAATACCGGATAAGTCAAAAGTTTCTTAAAAAATTCCCCCCAAAAAATGGAGAAGAGATGATAAAGAAGTGCATTTTACTATAGAAAGGGTTCACAAGAAGGTCGAATTTTTTTTAGCAATAAAAATATTTTTAGTCGTGCCCGCATTATATCAGAAAAGGTGTGTTATCTGTAAGAAGCTTCTTTCAGATTGTCGCACCTCCATTCTATTCCAATCTGGAAAAACGATTCCTGTTGAGTAACTCTGGTGAGGACAGAGTGATTGCTCAAGGTTGCTGCAAGATCGCATGGCCAACATGTTCAACCCACCTCACTCCGGTCTAGTTCTGGTTGAGGGGTTATTTAAAATCACTTGGGTACTATTCATACCTGTCAACATTGGCCGAATTCAGATTCCATCAGTGGTGAGGTTTATGCAATTTATTCCTGTTTGTTGCATTCAGTTGCAAGGGGCATTGAAAGTCGCCTTGGTTGTGTCGGACAATGTTATGGAGGTCATGCTAAAAAATTGTTATTGAAAGAAAAAATGTATGGAGCGTACTGTTGTCCTGTACAGTGTTCTTCGGATTGTCAGCGCCCTCTATCAGTGATATTTTTAACTGGACATGCTTTTGCCTCTAAGAAAATCCTACTTTCTTGCAAACCACACTTCTTTATCATCGTGAACCCGTAAAATAAATCTGTTATAGTTTCCAAATATTTATTTAATACAAGAATACAGAAAAGTTAAATATGTAAAAATAAAACGTGCAAATAATTTTTTTTTTAATTTTTTAGAGTTATATAAATTAGCATAGTTTCTTTCTTCTTTTTTTTTGTTTTTTTTAAATATGTATATATAATACTTATTTTATCACTCATTTCTTGTCTGTGAGTAGCATCTTATAAACATGATGGAATAATTCTGATATGAGAAATTCACGTAAATCAGGGAGGGGCATTAAGTCGATCGCGATCGACCGGTGGACTGCCAGGGTATTTTAGGGTGACCACTTTTTCTAAAATCTAAGACGCGCATACCAAAAGAAATATAGTTATAGAGCACCGACTCCAGCTAGACTGGAGAGTCGGCTTTTTACAAACGATACGACTGTATTTACTACAGCAAAAATGATTCAATAAATAAGTAGATGACGTACCTTCATTGGAAGCAAACGAGGACACTTAACATGTTCGCTGCCGCTGTAGGAGGGGAAAAAAACGATTACTGTGATGCCAGACGCAGAAATGAATTTTTCCCCACACGCCGACTGAAGGTTAGAATGAATGTTGATGATCAGTTCTTCCCGCTATAACACGGGATTGGCCATTTAGGCATCATCCTACATCCCGGGATTGGGTTCTCGCGATGGCGCGGGAATGGGCAGCGTGCATACGTCGGTTTCAGATTCATCGACTCACGAATGTTCTCTGCAAGCTGCACTGAATGTGTCCACGCTCATAGTCTAGAAGTTACTCATAGTTGTTCAAGCATTTAACTAGACAATTTTGTGTTACTTGTGTTTTTATAGTAAAAATAGTAATCTGTTATTTTTCAAAAGATGTGTGCAATGTTGAAAACAAGTTTCAATAAGAGAAAACGTACAATTTTAATACCAAACAGCCACGCCTAAGCCATTGGGTGGACCGCAGCACCTTAAAAATATTAGAAGTAGCCCGTGTCACCCATCCGGTTTAGTGGTTAGCGACGCTGCCTGCTGTGCCGTTGGGCCTGGGTTCGACTCCCGGAGAAGACATGGATGTTTGTAAATTTATAGTGCCTTCGCGGCATGGGGATACTTTAAATAGCAGTCGAGCTGAAAGTCCTCTCGTGAGATTGGTGGAAGGGGAAGAGAAATGCGAAGCCCCTGACCACCTCCAGGATATTCTCCTTCAAAATTGGGGTGAAACCGAGCTAAATCGTTCTGTCACCGGTATGGTGCTTAAAGCTACAGTTAACGACAGGCGTCACTTAGCCCTTTACCACGATGAATTTCGTGAGCTTTGATCTGGCCTTTGCCGATCAGGTGGCATTAGTAACAACAACAGAAGTAGCCCACACCCTGGAAAAGTCTGCCCACCCCCGACATATATGGGGTCCGAAAAGTATGAATACACTTTCAAATATTAATTAAAAAATAAACAAAGATAACCACTTACGGTTTTTCTATGTTTCATAAAGAAAAAATTAAAGTTTCTGTTCAATGAAGTGCTAACTAGATGGCGCAGTGTCCCCACTTTTAAAGATTCTCGTTTCAAAATGGCTTCGCAATAAGCGCAATTTGTAGCATAGTTTATCGAATTTAAATCTGCAACAGATGTACAGCGTAAATACAGCACCACTACAATTTGAGCTTGGAAGTGAGAAAAAGTTCCTTGGGAGATTGGTGGAAAGAGGACTTCCAATAGCATGGTCATCCAGATCTCTAGACCTTTGGATTTTTTCTAGTAGGGATACGTTACCGATTTTTAGTTAGTGACACTTATGAAATGAAAAGTCGAATTACACTGGCCACTCATATAGTAATTGATCTTGCAATGCTTTGTAGAACTTGACAAGAAATCTGGTACAGACTCGACATATTGTGCATAACTAATGGTGTTTGCAATGAAATCGTACAACAAAGCATGGTGAAAAGTAGTCAGATACCTTAAGGTATCTGACTACTTGCGACAACTTTTTTTTAAAAAAAATAGATATGGAGATTTTTTTGTCGTTTTTAGATTTATTTAGTACCATTTTAAGAAAAAAAAAGGCTAAAAAATTAAAAAGAGAAATAAATAAATGATTAT
>BMAV01010122.1:428351-455216 GCA_019973955.1 Trichonephila inaurata madagascariensis | reverse complement strand
TTTTTTTATTTACAATCAGATTTTTAATTATAGAAAATCTATAATTATTTAATATTTTGGAACTGCATTTCTTTGAATCAAATATCACTAAGCAGAGCACCAACTCCATTTTCGCAGGAGGTAGAGCTGAAATCCCCCTCCCCCCAAAAAAAGTATTGATTCTCCTCTTTATATTTAAATTCAGGAACTACTTTTCTGACATTCTCTGTGAATACAAGACATTCAAAACGAATTGTTGTATAAAAATGGCAATATTTTAATACTTTGGATTGATACATAACTTCTTAATTTGTTGTATTTTCCGGTATGTAAGACGCACCCTAAGAAAATACAAATTTAAGGGAAAATACCAAAAATTTGTGATAAATTGATGAGATAATAAACATAATAGGAATTTTTTGCAATGCACTGACCCTTAAGAAATCCTCAAAATCCATGTTGCTATCATCTAACTCTTTTTTCTTACAAATATAATCATCAACTAATAAAATGAATGTGATAATGAAAAAGATCATGAAATGTGTGAACAATTTCTAAGGTGAGAAAGAACGTTTTATACACAAGAAAGGTATATAAAAATTATGTAGTTTTTTGCAGAGTCGCTACAATTCAATGGCTTTGCACAACTGTTGTAGATACGTAGTTCTTTTCTTCATAAAATTATTCATTTTAGTCTTCAGTTATTTTCATGAAGTAGACTATTAACTCGGAATATATTTTTCTCATTTATAGAAAAAGGTATCCAATTACTGAAATATGTGTAACTGTAAAATGTATTAATAGTTAGAAATCAGACTGTGTAATATTAATACTGGGGCTTTAATTAAACTAAAAAAGTGTAGAATTTATCCGTTTTGGTATTAGGTATATAGCCTTAAAGTTTTTGACAATTGTTTATTGTCGAATGTTTGTAACATACAATGTCAGTTTTTCTGATTGGTCACTTTTGAAATCAAAAATATGTATTTTCAAATAATTTTTTAAAAAACTAAATTAAAACAAATTGAAATTTTTTTAAAATTTAAAAAAAACCCTTTTTTTTTTTTTTTTTTTTTAGAATTCTGAGCTTTAATATAAATAATTTTTTTTTTCTTTTTTTGTATGGCATTTATTTAGTGCATAAGCACATTAACGTATGAAATGTAATTATAAAATTCTTTACATTTGTACACATATTTATGAAAAGGGGAGCATAACTAGTTTCCCAATTATTCACGTCTGTAATATAAGTAAACAGGCCTGAAAATCCGTCTCTATATGGTTTGTCAAAAGATGAAAGAAAAAGACCATAACAAAATTTAAGAAAGTATTATAAACATACATAACAAATAATTTAATTCTTTACAGCCCTTTTTTATAGCTTTTTTATTCTTCTGTACACTTATAGTCAGAAATGGCGTAAAAAAATGAGCAACCTATTTCTCTCAACGTATTGCAATACACACTTCGGATTGAAAGAAACACATATTTGATTCGAAGAAATGATATATTCCAAAGCCAATATTTCAGTAGAGAGGCGTATCTCCGAACAGATGTCCTGTAACAGCTATTTTGGTTCATATATTAAACATGGAAATACAACCAGAGCTTAATAACAGAATGATGTAGCGATTGCACAGACGTCTTTTCAACTATGAGATGAAAAAGTCGCCATATTTGTACATTCGAACTTGAGGACAAACATATGTTTAAATTTACAACATTGGTAAGAATAGATTTTTATGAATCCTAATACGGCGACGTTTTAGAATTCCTTATTATTAATAAATTTCTAAGAATATAGCAGCAAAATCGAGAAAATATCGAAGAAATTCATGGCAATACATAGTGAGTTTTCGGTAAGTCAAAAATGGTGGTACTGAGAGTTTTCGAAGCGACGTTCGCTGTGATGTTTATTGATGACATTTTGATTGACATGGGAGAATATATTAATGGTAGGCGGGTTGTGACATCGGTTGTTGTCATTTCTATGACGTCACACCATTCTCTGTCAATGTCAGTATTATAAATCGATAGTTAGACAGTTGTTCGCAAGAGTAGAGAACATGAAGTATGTTCTGTTGTACAAAATGTAATTTTCGCATTTACAGCAATGGAAAATTCAGAGATAAATATTTAATTTTAGTCTAGACCCAAAGTCGAGCCACTTTGATAATTTATTAATATGTTGTGGAAAGGGAATGCTGTAATTGAAAATGCTGCTTTAATTGTTCTAAAATTTCATACAAAAACATTAATACTTTAAGAGACATTTATGATTACGTTGATTTTTATAAGAATATCATGGAAATATTTTAAATATGCAAGTACGTTATGCTTTATAATATGATAATCAATAGTTTTCATATGTATTATACATAAGTATTTTATAAAATTGCTGAAATTCTGACATATATTTATGTATGACACTAGTGGTATTAAATCATGTTTGTCATATCTTAAATAAATATTGTATGAATGTTTTTTATCGAGTGATCATTATATTTTGCATACTTTTACACAATAGTGATATTGTTATTAATAATACTTTTTCATGTTAATCGATTTTGTAATTTAAATTTTAGACATATAGACTTTTGAAAAACATTTTGTTGTAAAAAATCTTTTGGCGGGGGATATTTCAGCTGTTCTTTGAACTGCCCCTCTTGCATAAACATCCCATTATAAATGATGAAACAAAAACGCTGATATTTAGATGATATTTCATTTTAGAATATAAACGTGAAATAGTTTTTAAATAAACTTCAAAATAATTTTTAAGAGATAGTGATCCTCATTTGAATTAAGTGTGGAAAAAGAAAACACACACAAAAATGTCCAATACAAACCATTCCAAAAACAACGAAATAATTGGTGTTATATAGTAATTAGTTTCCTATTTAAAATAATTCTAAACAAGAAGAGTCAAGGATGGTATATACACTGCTGGCCAAGGTAAATGCAACACCAAGAGATAGCACAACAAAATTTATTTTGTAGATAACATATTGACCAAGTATCAAATGATTAAATTTATAGACTTCTGTGAAGAGTGGTTCCTGCCAAAATCAGTAGCCTGAGTAGCCGCCATTGTTGGAGATCACCACTGCCACACGCCTCGGCATGGATTCAAAGAGATTTTGGATGTGTTCTTGGAGTACAGCAGACCAAGCAGCTTCCACACGTTGTCAAGGTTGATCTGGTGTGGCAGCTGGGGATGTAATCTGGGTCAATCGTTGAGCAACCCTGGACCACATGTTTTCTATGGGAGAAAGATCCGGAGAGCGAGCCGGCCAGGGAAGCAATTCAATCTGGTGATTGACGAAGAAACTTTGGATAATGCGTGCCACGTGTGGTCCCGCATTATCCTATTGAAATATGGCTGTGGCCAAGCCCAGAAGGTAAGGAAAGACAACTGGCTTTAACACCTCGGAGATGTAGCGCTGGCTGTTTAAAGTACTGGAAATGCATACTAAATGAGGGCGAGAGTGATATCCAATACTGCCCCGTACCATAATACCCGGTGCAGGACCAGTGTAGCAGTGCATAACGCAGCTGTTCAGCATCCTCTCTCCATGGTGTCTCCAGACTCGAATCCGACCATCGTGGTGTTGCAGACAGATGCGTGACTCGTCAGTAAAGACAACTTCATTTCATTCTGCCTTCCACATCCTTCTTTCATCGCACCATTGACGGCGGAGACGTCTGTGGTTCCGCGTCAAGGGTAGACCAAGCAATAGACGTCTTGCGGACAGACCACTCTGCTGTAAACGGCGTCGAATGGTACGCGCAGACACTGAATGATGGGTTACAGACTCAATGTGCTGTGCTATGGTTCGTGATGTGACTGAGCGATCCGTCACTGCCTTGCGCACAATTTGCCTGTCCTCACGTGAAGTGGTGCACTGAGGTGGATGCGATCGACCACGTCGGTTCGCCGTACCCTCCTGCATCCAACGGTCACATGTACGCATTACAGTTGTTTGGTTTCGTCCAACACGACTACCGATTTTTCTGCAAGATAATCCACAATCTCGGTAGGCCACTATCCTTCCTCTGCCGAACTCGGATACTTGATCAAAAGTTGATCACTGTTTTCTACGAGACATAACTGGTCGTTTTTTGAAAAACGCACAAGAAAAACACAATTGCAGAACTTTAAATCGTCGAAATCTCCAAGCCTTAAATAGTGCTTTGAGGTTGCGCCACAGGCGCTCGTGATGTGTGTCTGCGCTGAAATTCTAATCATTTGCATATCTCACCTCCACTAATGTATGTTGTAAATTTCATGTTATTTGCATGCTTCCTTTATGGTGTTGCATTTACGGTTGCCAGCAGTGTATATACGGAAATAAAAAGTTTTTTTAAGAAACAAGATTTTTATGCGAAACTAACTTTTGAAATAATGTTGTTAAATTCGGAGAAATTAAGTCATGTAATCTTTAGAGAATATTACTCTTGATTATTTTTTTACTGATTCATGTACAAAAGTAATTACCAAAGTTACTTTGGCAAAAGTTATAAATTGGATAATTTCAAAATTTTCGCAAAATTTTGGATTTTAATATGGAATATACCTTTTCCTAATCATAATGCATGATTGGTATCAGTTTCCCATTAAGAAGATAAAGTTTTAAGGTGCACATGACCCGGTATGTAAAGCCATGCTCTATGCAACCTCACAGGGGCCACTGGAGAGTGGAATAGATGCTGCAATCCTTGTAGCAGCTCTTAAAGTCTTCTGGAGGAAGGAGAAGTGCGGCAAACGCTCTATCAAGATAATCCTAAGATGCGTTATCGGATTCAAGTTAGGCGAATGAGATGATTATTCCATTTGCCAAAGGCACGGCTCAAGGAGGTATTTGTCTACAAGAATAACTCGATAGGCAGACGATTACCGTTATGTAGAGCAAAATTATCTCCAATAATAGTGGCACAGGATTTTACATGTTGATTAAAGATTTCGTCTCGATATCTTTGACCATTCATAATGCCTATATTGAATACGTGCAAGTCTATGTGGCCTCACAAACAGATTCCGATCCCCAATATGATTCCACATCCACTGCATGCGTATCCTTCAACAATGTTGGATTAATAGTGATTAGTACTTTGCTTTCTCCAGATAAGAACTCGACAAACATCACTTCATAAGTTAACCTAGACTAATTTATAAAAATTAAAAACCTCCAATAATCTCTTAACCCATCGACAACATACTTTCTAATTTAACCCTTAAAAGCCTAGCGAAGTAGATTTACATGTTATTTTTAAAACCTCATATTTCTTTATGAAGCAACATTTCTATAATGTTTTTTTTATTTTAATTTTATCAAAACTATTTTATCATTTTCGAACGCATCTAGAATCGCTTACAGTTTATTTATTTACCTGTGACAATTTTCATTGTTGGTGTTCTATCTAAGAGCAATTTCATTTCGGTGGGTGCTACGATTTACGATTATTTATGTGAAAAGTAATGAAAACATACTGCAAAAATTATTTGCGAATAAGAACAAGGTAAGAGTAACGATTAATATTTATATTTTTGCATTTTCTGATAAATTTATACAAGAAAAATGTAGCGTCTTTGTAATGTAAAAATACATCAATAAGCAAAAAAAAAAAGCGTTTTTTTCTCCTTTTTTTTTCTTTTTCTGTATTCTCCCCGTTAATTAATCCAATTTCTGGTTAACTTGACATTTTTTTTAAATAAAAAGAAAAAATCATGCATTTAAGGGTTACGCATGTACTTTTGTATTCATTACAATGGGGCACGTCTAATTAATCTCTTTGCATATTGTGGAGACATCTTCGAACCGAGTAGCCGAAATTCTTCCATTTTACACAAAATGGGCAGCCATTAGTTGAGATAAAATAAAGCTTATGTTCTTTTTGCGAAAAAAAAAAGCTAGAAAGGTAGAAAATTGATAACTGTAACACGAGGAGGACATTTCTGTTACTTAATTTTTAGATTAAAATCGATTCCAAAATCGTTGGACCACATTGCAATGGGCATGGCGCTAATGTTCCGAAATGTAACGCACGAAAATTATACTGGATAATTTTTGGGGGTAATTTACTGTGGGTGGATCAGGAAATATCCCTTCTTCCAACAATTCAAAAACGTCAAAAAAAAAAAAAATTTATAAAATGATATTTTTACTTTCAAAAGATAAGGTACTGTGAAACTCAATTTTTTCCCTAAAAAAATATAGTTAGAAAATGTATTACACACATTTTTAGAATTTCGAATCCAAGTTGGAATATACCACGATACAAAAGAATCCTGGCTGGCCACCTACAGTAGATAAGCCTGACCATCTTACTGAACGACATTTTATATATCCCGTATTCCTCCTACTCCTGCAAAACGTGAGGCAACAAGACACTGTAAAGTTTGTTGCTCAAAAAAAAGATGCAAATGGAAAAAGATAAGGAAGGAAACACACGGGAATATTGCTTGGGAAAATGTTCCCAGTTATACCACACAAAACTGAATTATTAATAGGTATTCATTTGTATTTATTTTTTTTAGAAAATAATTCTCCTCTAGAAACAAACTTTTCCACTGTCATTCTGTGTGGCAGCCGCCTCAAGCGAATATGAAGTTACTACAAAACCTTAAAAATTTTTATGCATGTAATTCAAAATATTAATTTCTAACTACTAAGCATACTTTATTTTGTACTGAACATTTTATTTTTGCAATAAAAAATTGACAATTTATGTACACAAATCATCAAAATAACTTGACAGTCAAAGGGTTAAGCAATCGAGCACCATCAGGCGGTGACAGGCCATTTCCATAGAAACTCTAGCCTTCCATCTTAAAGAATAAGGTAAACATGCTCCACTTGACTTTTCAACAATATTCTGAAGCCAAAAGTTTGAGATTAATAAAGTGTAAAGTTTTGAAAATCTTCCAAAATTTCAAAAGATTTTTTTTAAAGGAAATGTGCATGCATTCCTTGTAAAATCAACTTTCTTTTCTAAATTTAGTGTGTGACAGGTATAAAATTTTAGAGTTTTTAATATCACTGTAATGCATTATCTTGAAGGAAGAAGGTTCGTTCTGGGTATCTTCCGTTCCAAACGCGAGTACTTAACCGATCACGCCAAAATGATCGTCTTCACGTGATGTTGGTACTAATTCATATAGATATCACACCGCCGCATACTCCCCTGCCAGTGTTTCCTCGTATAGGCGAACAAACGATACCATTTTCGTGGCGAGCATGTAAGAAGTTGCGTCACTTGGTGGGTTGCGTCATTCGTGTGAGACGGCTTGAGAATTGCGTCATTTGTGTGACGGTTTGATTGCGTCATTTTATGTGAGACGACTTTGAGAAGTAACGGCTTACTTGCGTCAATGTTTGACGGCTTGGTTGCTTTTGCGGTGGATAGATGGCGCCACGACTGCGGTGCGAGAAGGGTGCGGTTCCTTTGCACGGCCAGGGTCACCAATGAAGGAAAAAAGGTTCGTTTTGGGTACCTTCCGTTCCGAAAGCGAGTACTTAACCGATCCCGCCAAAACGATCGTCTTCGCGTGTGTGATGTTGGTACTAGTTCATATAGATATCCCACCGCCGCAAACTCATAAAAAAATTAATTTTACTAAATTTAACAAAAGGAATTTAAAGATCTGAAATATGTTTGTACCTTAACTTTTATAACTTTGGAGACCTGTGTAATAAAAAGTATTGTTTCAGATAATGTTTCAACACTTTCATGGATATAATCATTGCCAGTTGAATTTAATAATATTTTTACATAAATTAAAATTTGAGGTCTTTCATTTAAACTATATTTACATTTATTACCTGTTTTCTCTATATATATTTGTTCTTATAATTCTTCTTCTTCTATTGATACAACAGCCCTGGGTGGGCCACGGCCTTCTCAAGAACCATTTTGATTTCCGCTTAGAAACACTCCTCCTATTAGTCACTTTGAAAACTTTAAAATCATCCTCCACACAATCAGCCCATCTCAATTTGGGCCTACTACTAGTTCTAGTTGCAGTAAGTTTGTAGTTGAAAATTCTGAACGTCAAAGGATGAGGGCAGATATAGCCCCCAAACCTCAATCGATGGATTGAACGACATCTGCTTCCTTAAATAGCTTATATAACTCAAAATTATGACGTTGTCTCCACAATTCCTTCTCTCATTCAGAGCACCAAAGATATATCTAAGAACTATTCGCTCAAAGATGGCTAGCTGTACAGCACTGGCGTAGCTGGTTCTGAATGGGTCCCGTATCTAAACTTCTTCGGGACCCTTTTTAAAAATGAAAGCCCTGTTAGGGATTCTGTAATTACACACGTGGGGCGACTGTAGCTTGGGGGCTCCGTATAATTGATACGGCTGATACGGCGGTAGTTACGTCCCTGCTGTACAGTCTATGATTTGGTCAAAGTTTCAGATCCATAGGTAAGTATATGTCTGATGATTGTCTTATGACGCATAATTTTTGTATGTCTGTTAAGGTATCCGACTACGTTCGGAACCGTGATTTGGCAAAAGCGTATAAATGGATAATAGTTGTGATATTTAGTGTCACTTAGATTAGAAAATGTACATAAAATTGTTTTAAGAATAGTATTGCAATAAAAAATTATTTAAATACAATATTTCGGTAAAAAAATAACTTAGAATAACTTTTTTCAAAATATTCTCCTTTTGTGAAAAATGCTTCTATTATAATAATTTTGCCTGTATGCAGCTCAGACCACTCTACAGAGGCTAAACTAGAATTTTTAAAATATATAACTTAGAAGTGGGTTTACACATGTTTTACGACAACATAGGGGAGAAATTTTAAGAAAAAAACGCTGATAATTATTTCATTTGATTGTAACTCTAAAAATAATGTGAATTTTTCAAAAATCACAGTTGAGCCTCTGTACAGAGGTCTGAGCTGTATACAGGCAAAATATTATTATAATAGAAGCATTTTTCACAAAAGGAGAACATTTTGAAAAAAGGTTATTCTAAGTTATTTTTTTTGCCGAAATATTGTATTTAAATCATTTTTTTTTCTGTCAAAATGTCCTTAAAACAATTTTTTACATGTATATTAATCTAAGTTACACTTAATATCATGAAAATTATCCATTTATGCGCTTTTTTAAAATCACGGTTCCGAACGTAGTCGGATACTTTAATCAATTTTGACTTTAAGAAAGCACTTAGATCATGAAGACAGCGATTAGCAGCAATAATACGTCTTTTAATTTTAGCACCAATGTCGCTTAGAACCTTAATGTTTGAGTCTAAATAGGTAAAATTATCAACCACTTTAAACTTATAATTTTCAGTCTGAAGATATTTAAAACCTAGTGGAGTTTTTGTAAGTGGCATGTAAAAAAAAGTCGACTCTCGCTAATTCAAAATATATGCTCAGTCCCTAGAAAAACTCTGAAATTTCAAACTAAAACAATACGTTTTGGTACACTCAATATTTCGAAGTAAAATCTGTGGCTGGCCAGACTACAACACACGATAATTTGAAGCTCTTTCGTCTAGCTTTCGACAATTCGAACATCCACTATCACGTAAAGTCCTGTAGCAAACACGTTGGAACTTTTGCTAGGAGCACATGTTTTGTGTTGTATTGTCTCTGCGTGTCTCCCTTTTAACGTAGCCCCTTTGATGACCATCTGTCTACCTTCTTTGTGATGCGCTGTTCCTCAAGCGAAAAGACGCTTGTATTGCTTTCCTTCTTCTAATGGACAATAGACCGGCCGCATTTGTTGTCAGCCGCCCATATCTTCCGTTTAATACGTGGCCTTGCTACACATGTGTTCAGAAAGGATCATCCGTAATTGTGAAGAAGAGATGCCTAAGATTGTGTATTTTGCGTCGGAGTGACATGACGATTTATGACTCATCTGCGTGACTTATGGCATGTGGCACCAAATAGGGCATGAGCCGGACTGGACCGTGCCTTGACGAACCGATGGTGTAGGGGACAACGTCTGAAGGAATCGATAACAGGTTTTTAAAGATAACAGGTTTTTAAACATAACAGATTTTTTCGTCAAATAAGATTAATTATGTACAGTATGTATTATTTTAATAATTGTTTTAATACATAAATGTATTCTTTTAATACAAGACTTTTAACTTTTGTATAATATTTATGCTGTACAATATGTACCTTTTAAAAATACTTTAAAATAATTTTATACATTTGTACACAATTGTCGCTTTATTACACAGTTTCAAACTTAAATGTGTTAGCAAAATTTTTTCTCTTCGTGTATTTAGGGAGTTTTTTCCTACCCTCTTGATAATTCGAAATGTTTCATTGGTCCCACCAGCTTCGAATTATCGAGAGTCGACTGTATTTAGTTTTGTCTTCATTAACAATTAAATACAACTCTTCAGCCAACTTCTGCCTACAATTCACATACAGTTATTTTATTTGTTGTTCAAAGAGTTAATATTATGCATAAAATTGACGTAATAAATTCCACACAAAAAAAAAATAACGCCTTGCTGTAAGCAAGGGGGAAAAAAACCATTATTCAAAATTTCCTCTGTCCCTTTGCTCCATGAAATCATTTCTCTTCATATAAACGCTACAAACTTCAACAAACCCGACCGCACATCTAAGACTTTCCATTATCTCTCAACTGATGGGGTGAAAAAAATGAAAAGTAAATTAACTTATAGAGTCCCCGAGGGAGCACCAGTCAGCCACATATCTCTACGTGATGTGGTGCCTAATGACAATGCGATGCGGGGGACGAACCATTGTCTGACCCGTGGGGTAGGGCTACATGAAAAAAAGTCCCAGGGATTAATAATAATGGAGAAAAAATCGCCCTTGAAGGACGCCGAAGAAAAGAATTTCCATTATCTGTTCGTCCGTCCGGTACTTTTTGGCTATTCATCATGATTTTTAATCAGTCTGTCATTTTCAGGAGAGTAGGAAGTACCCTGCATGTACTATCTGTTTGGGTTCTAGTACCATTTCCGGACATGGGTCTGCCTTGCTATAGTTCTGTTATGCACTTGTCTGAAAAGCTCTCATTTTAGAATTTAGAAAAATGTTCATTAATCCATTGAATTAAAAATTCAACTTTTAAGAAATAGGGAATTAACGTACTCAAAAACTGAATACAAAGAAAAAGAATTTCTTTCTAAAAGGAATGATGTGTAGTGGTACTTCGATTTGAGAATGTAATTCATTTTTGCTGTCGATTGATGTCTCGAAATCTAGTACCTTATTTAATCTTATGGGAAGGCAATTAATCTCTCACCAGATTAAAAAAAAATTGAAAAAAAATTTGCTTGCGCATAATCATAGTATTTTTCTCGCATGGGAGAATCAGCTGGCCAATGATTACGTCCAGTGAAAATCGCTAACACAAAACTGAAGGAACTGAGAAATATTTTTTCGTGTTAAAGCATCAGACTGCGTTCGGAACCGTGATTTTAAAAAAAGGGCATAAATGGATAATTTTCATGATATTTAGTGTCCCTTAGATTAGAATATATGTATAAAATTGTTTTAAGGACATTTTGACAAAAAAAAAAAAATTATTTAAATACTATATTTCGGCAAAAAAATTAACTTAGAATAACCTTTTTTCAAAATGTTCTCCTTTTGTGAAAAATGCTTCTATTATAATAATATTTTGTCTCTATATAGCTCAGATCTCTGTACAGACGCTCAACTATGATTTTTGAAAAATTCACATAATTTTCAGAGTTACTACCCATTAAAATTTCTCCCCTCTGTTGTCGTAAAACATGGATAAACCCACTTCTAAATTATATATTTTAAAAAATTTAGTTGAGCCTCTGTAGAGAGGTCTGAGCTATATACAGGCAAAATATTATAATAATAGAAGCATTTTTCCAAAAGGAGAATATTTTAAAATGGTCATTCTATTTCATTTTTGTCAAAATATTGTACTTAAATAATTTTTTTATTGTAATACTATTCTTAAAACGATTTTATATACATTTTCTAATCTAAGTGATACTAAATATCATAAATATTATCCATTTATACGGTTTTGCAAAATCACGATTCCGAACGTAGTCGGATACCTTAAAGGATATTGTAAAAAAAAAAGTTTATTAAGAGTTTAGTTACATTGATATGGTTTTTAAGAAAATGAATGAAACAAAAATATTCACAAGAACTTAAAGAAATTTAATGCAAAATTTTCAAATTTTTGGAAAACAAAACATTTATTGAGTTTTTGAAAAATAATCTGATATTTTCCTTTGCATTGTTTTTTTAGCCACAAACTGTTTGATATGGTCCATTTTGTTATTCATTTCCCCATTAGAATGTGTGTCTAAATAACTGCGCACACTTTTCATTTCTGATGAGGAACGTCAGGAGCAGCTTATCCATTTCATTTTCGTTTCGTGTTCGGAATCTTAATCAATAATTGTTTTCGAATTTTGAACAAACTCCCAAATCTCTTGGTCTGCTACAATTGGGGCTGAACACACATTATCAACATTGACTGCAATGAATTCTTTAGATAATACAATAGGGCGGTCCAATCCAGCTGATATTTTCCAAATTTTTTTCATTTCCAAAAATGAAATCTTTTCGTATTAAGCGATTTTCGTTTCGTGTTAAGAGAAAAAAATGTACGAAAATACAGTGTAGTTAGTTTGTCGGGATTGTTGTATTATTTTATGTTAATCGATATTTTGTCTTAAGCGTTAAATATATTTCACTGTTGTTTGTTGTCACGTGATCGGCAAAGTCGGATCGAGGCCCACGAAATTCATCATGGCAAGGGCTAAAAGTGACGCCCCTTTGGGTTTAAACCCTAAATTTGAGCACCATACAGGTGACAGTACGATTTGGCCCGTTTCCACCCCAATTTTGAGGGAGGACACCTGAGGGTGGTCAGGGGCCTCCTGCCTCTCTTCCCCCTTCCACAAACCACACGAGAGGACTTGCGGCTCGACTGCTATTTATAGTACCCCCATGCCCCGAAGGCACTGTACATTTACAAACATCCATGTCTTCTCCGAGATTCGAACCCAGACCCTACGGCACAGCAGTCAGCGTCGCTAACCACTGTACCGGATGGGCAACATATATTTCACTGTACATCCCGTATGTAAACAAAAAGCTATGAAGCTAAAGTTATGATTAGCTATGAAAAAGCTATGAAGTTATGATTCATTTTATATAAGCATTAAAATGAACTTAAAACATTTACTGTAAAATAATTTATTCGAATTTTAAATTTATGCACATTTTTTTTTAAATATTAATGCCCACAAAAGTGGAAAATTAAATTAAAACTTAATCTATTTTTAAATCCACAACGTCTATAAAGAGAATGTATTGGCATTTAATCTTTTTGATGTGGCATTCTCCTAAAACTTATTTATTATCAAACTGTGTTAATCTTATTATTACTTATTTATCATATTTTAAGCATGTTTTCAAAGAACTTTTTGATACAGAAGAAAAAGATTGAGTTTTTCATTCCGTTCAGCTTTAATTCAAATTTTTAATGCTTATGTGATATTTTTATTTTAAATTTCATCTCTCCATCCCTTCTCAATTCTAAATATACTCTTATGAAAAATTCAACTTCTATAAAAGCTGTCGAATCATTCAAGTCTTTTCCAGTACCTGAGAAATTTGTATTGTTTTGTTTAGTTAGATTTTTGTATTTGTATTTGTTTAGTATAATCTACTGAAACATTGAAAAAAATGTAATGATTGGTGCACGAAACGAGTCTGGATGTCGTAGGGATCCAGAGAGATACAATAAAAGCAGCTTTAGGAGGCTGGTAAGATTTGATTTTACTAATTAACGTCACTAGGGATTGCAATATCGGACCAAAAGTTTAATACCGGTATTCGGTATTTTTTAGATCCTAATACCGGTAGAAGAAATTTTAGAAAAAGAAAGAAAACAAAGGTATTTCTTTGTTTTATTTGGCAGTTTTATAACAGAGTGTGAATATCACAAAAAATAATTTGCAACTTATAAATTATAACAGTATATAAAGAATCACACACACAAAAGTAAAGGAACATCTTATTTATCTAACTCACAAAAAATTGTATAAGTATCACTATTCAGCTTGTGGTAGTATTACAAATTTTTACAAAGGGGTTTTAAAAAGACAATGCATCAATTGTATTGTATGATATGCAAATGCAATGTTAATAACAAACTTACCAATTTAAAAAATATCGAAATATTACAAGCTTTCTTCACAACTACGACATATAATGGAGACTATAAATCCAGCGCGCGTGCAGTATTGCTCTGAGCTGTAATAGGATAGTTTTGGCCTGCCTTCTTGGATGATTCACATATTTTATCACTTCTCTTGCTTGTACGGTGCAACTTTATATTCACAGTCTAATTAATTAATTTTGCATGTTTGGAAGACATAAAAACATAAACGTATACTATTTGCTATGTTGGTGATTCCTAAACATATAGTGGACACAATCTTAAAAATTTTTAGTAAATACCTAAAAAACGGTATTTAAACTTGTGAATACCGGTATTACAAAATTGTACAATTGGTTCAAAATACCGGTATTCGGTATCCTGGTATTGCAATCCCTAAATGTCATCCTCTGAAGCAACACGAGGGCTATTGGCGACAGACTTCGCAAGTTTGAACCACGATCAAGAGACGAGGACGACACCTGATCTGGCTCTTTCTTTTCCAAACTTCTAGCACTCCAACGGAGGACTTTAAACCTTGACAGATTTTACGTGCATCAGCTCGTCTACACGGAGGGCAGTGCCGATTTAAGCTCATTTCGGGCCCTGGGCGCAGAAGATCGACAGGCCCCCTTGGCTCTGGAGGATCAAAATTTATAGCCAGAAATTGTGGTTAAGTCCAGCTTATCCTGGCCTTTCTGGGACCCTGGGCACCCGCTCCAAGCGCCCAATGAACAAACCGTGCTGACGGTGGGGTCTTCAGAGGCTGATTATCACATGGAATTTTTTTATTTAAAGACTCCCCAAAAAAACCCTTTATAACTTTCTTACCAATCTTTACACAGTAGAACCTGTTTCTGTGTGGTCCCTTTTTTTATGCGATTTTATTTTTGTGCGACCGCATAAAAAAATTTTCTACAGTTTTTCGACGAATTGGCTTGTTATATGTAAGAATCCATGAAATTTTCGAATATTTTTTTGTGCGGTTATTTTTATGCGGTTTTTATTATTTTTTTATGTCCACAAAAACAGGTTCAACTGTATAAAATTAGTTTTATTTTTTAAATTTGCTAAAATGTATTCTTCAACTTAACGAAAAAAAAAAAAAAAATCTTAATCAGTTTGTTACCATGTATAGGAAATAACATAATTCTATTTCCATAGACAGTATAATTAAAAGCAAATACAATTTCGTTACACAGAACTGAATCAGCACTTTTTTTATACATAGAAGAGAGTGGCAAAAAATGGCACGGGTTAGAATTTCGTTCTTTTTTTTAAAAAAAATAAAAAAAAGAACCCCTCCTCCCAAAAAAGTCCTTATGTCACTCATGGAGAACACAAGACAGGGTGGAATGAGATGGGGGTGGGAAAGAGAAGGGGAAGCAACTGCAGCGGCCCGACCCTCAGAGATAGGAGCAAAAAAAATTGAAGCCAGAAGAAAAATTAACGTAGATTAAGAGCCCCCCTCCTCCGTACGTCCAAGTCATTGAACGCCCTTCCTACTGGACATAATTACATTCCATTCGACCCAGGGGCTTGACAAAAAGATTGAAGGCTTCAACTTTTTTGCATCCCTTTTAGTCCGCGTAATCTTTTTGTCAGCATAATTCCCTCTTTCTCTCCATTTACCCTTCCGGGTAGAAGAACACAATAAAAAAGAACGATGGAACGAAAAAAAATGGCGAGGATTGAGCGACGTAATTAAAGACCCCTGGCGATATAATTGGTTTTGGAATGAAAAGCGGCTGTTTTCAAAGAAATTCTTCGCTGTATGTATGAAAGAGTGTGTGACAAGGAATTCTGAAAATAGAAGTTTGGCTATCTAAGATGCGCCTCTGATTGTATTACGGCTCTTGTTCTGTTTTTTATTACGTGGTATAAAAATAAAGCTCGTTTTTTATATGTTACTGTAAATACTCCGTTGCAATATACATTGTATACATTTAATTGACGATCATTTGGTAAAAAAATCATCTTGAAAATCGAATTCTATTAATTGTTTACGACAAAGTAAAGAAAGTTAAGCCATGCATTAATATGCTAAAAACTTTTTGGCACTTTTCCGTTTTGCCGGCGCAAATCTCGCCAAGTTAGCATTATTGGCGATAATACACAATATATACATAAAAATATTAATAAATATTGGTTCTGATTGATATTTCATCCATTTTTTGAGGAATTATGAAAAAGACGTTACTGATAAGAAAAGATCACGGCGTGTTTTGAAAATGCGGTGGTAAAAGTTTACCAACGGGAATATTCCATTTGGCGTCGGTTGCATCATTTTTTGGCGACTTTATTGCTGGCCCCGGCGAAACGGAAAAGTACTAGTTTTTTAATAAATAGTTAGATTTTTTTTAGAATAAAATTATTACGCGATTAAAAAGATTATCACAATAGCTACAGAATTATTACCATTTGTGTGTGCGTCATTGATTTTTAAAGAGTTGCCATGTACATAAGAGGACGCCAGTTACTTAACTTTTAAAAAAAAAAAACACAGTCAAATTAATAGGTTATAAAATGTTTGGCGATGTAATGATTTCCCACAGCTCTTGGATAACTATTTATTTCAGAATGAAAATCATCAAAAAAAATAAAATGGTATATTTTTTACAATTTATTAGCAAAAAGGGTCCGTAATGATTTCGAGTCTCTTTCACATAAAATAAGGGCGTAACTTCGCCCGCTAGAGAAAAGTCCTAATTCAAATCGTGAGTAAAAAGGTTCACTCTCGGTAATTCCTCACCGAGTCTGAGTGAGTTCGCTGGCTCCAACTTCGTCGTACTCTTTCGCACTCTCTCCCGTTCCCTGATCTTCCAAGCTGGGAGACCGCTGTACTTCGCGGGCTCGTTATCGCTCAAAGGACGTCCAAACGGCTTGTGACATAGCCATCCTGTGATGACCATGTCTTGCCGGTTCCGCGTAAGCTAGAGGTGTGGGATTATCAAAATGAAGAGACATAATTCTTAATATAACTTTTATTAAGAGTAACTTATAATACTTAAGTTCTAATTTGACAAATTTAATTAGAGTGAGAGTCAAGCCCAAATTAAATCACGTATTTAAGTCAGATCACGCAACTAGATCCTCTATCTCAATTATCCTAAATAATCCTGTTTATCTAATTACTTATATCTAATATTACCTTTTCCAGTTCTGGTCCCTTGACCTAGAGAATATTATCTATAAACTTTATATATGAAGATTCTTGATCCGCAAGGTAGCTAATTCTTGATCCTCAAGATTCCACACTAAGCTTTGTCACTCTATCGATCAGAATAATTCCACAATACAATCTCAGAGCCTGCTACGCTATATCTAGGTTTGCCACGCTATATCTAAGCTTACCACGATATCCTTTTATAGTATATCTCATTTACATATTATGATTGTTTATCTTCTTGGTATTGGGTTGGATAAGTTTTGCCATTAATCGTGGCCGTCAAAGAACATAGGAGTCATGTTAATCAGAAAGACGCGAGAGACGTCACAGGCTTCCTTCAAAATCCAGTCTCTCGTCCGGACTCTCTCGCCCTTCTTATATCCTCTCTATTTCTCCTAGTCATTCTTCTCTGATCTCTTTGTCGGCCTCAATCCCTCTTGTTCTTCTGCCGCCTTCCGGTCTCGGCTCCCTTGATCTCTTACCCTTCTGCCGCGCCAAATCGGTCTCGTTTCCTGTTCACTAGTCCAAGAGGCGCCGAGGCTGGGTGCACATTTGTACGTTCTCAGACGCGCCGTCGTCACCGAATCGCGGGAAAATGAATACACAATGTTAAGGCGCCTCTTTTTGACAGTCCGGTCAGCTGGGAAAAAAGGTTCCGAAACTCGACTACCCAGTTACGAAATTCCTTCCCAGAAATTAAGGAAATTCCTGGAATTTTCGCAACGTCTGTCGGCAAGGGGCAAAGGATCTGTTAGAAAATAGGGGGAAGAGATCGGCTTCGTCACAGCGAAATAAAAATAAAATGCACAAAGAAGTAGCTACATTAGAAGAGGAAATTTATTTAATACAAATTAAAAGAATAACATTAATAATAAAATTGGCAAGATACGACTTACTTTTATTTATTTGCTAATGTTATTTCTTGCTCATATATGCTTAGACTTATAGCTATTAAAATACTTAATGAGGTAATCGAAAGTTTTCAATTGACCAATGAACACACAGCTAAAGTTTTCATGTGGTCATCATTATTAGATTCATCGGAAGACAAACTATTCTTTTGTTGAAAAACTGTCAACATTTCATAAGATCACCGTGTAGAGAGGGGCGATATTCGAAAAACCTGTCAAGCTCAAAGTGCTCCCGTTGGCGTGGAGTGGCAGTTAGGAGAAGGGGTGCCAGCTGAGGTTTCACACTCGTCACTTGACCGAGGTTCGAATTTTCGAGGTCCGTTCCCAATAACAATCGTGTTGCTTTGTAATGCGATATTATAATATAACTGTTATCACTCACCCAGGGGCGGCAAATTTTAAGGGCGGCATTTGGATAGAATTTGAAAAAAAAAATTTTTTTTGTTACAAAGAATTTGATATATTGTCTGAAATATTATTGGGTATGAATTTGGTATTGCATTCAACGTATCTTATTTTTTTTATTTTGTACTCTGTGTATTTAATGACAGTTTTCTTTCTTGTTGAAACTTGAAGAGATCAAGGCGGGAGTATATGTTAAAACGTGAAGTTTAATATGCTTACACATCTTTTACTTGTAAATTCATCCCCATCCCGGAATGAGATCACAACGGACATTCCTTTCAACCTTACGATGCCCGGTTTCAGATATCCAAAAGGGGACAAGGGTAATAAGAGGTTTTGATAGATAGAGTTACAGGAGATGTTTTATTTTAGTCCTGAGTGTGTAGTTACTATAAGTTACAACAGACTTTTTTGATTTCCACCATCAGTAAACTATTTTCCGAAGAAATTGGCCTCCTGAAATGGACGATTCCTTCTCTTATATTTCCCTCGCGTGATATAATAACAAGTAATTATGTCCTTAATTTCGAATTATTTTGAATTTTTAAGAATTAAAATTATTTATATATATATATATACAGAGAGAGAGCATTGGAGAGACGGGCGGCATTTTCCATTTTTGTCCGAGGCGGCAAAACTGCTAGAGCCGGCCCTGATTCACCTATTTATTTCATAGCCATTCAAATACAGACTGTTCGAGAACGATCTCGGACACTTTTTAAGGCATGTGCCTACAAGGCCCGGTCCTGACCTCAATTTGATCCGGATAATTTTAATAGTCAAATGTTATTCTTGGACACATTCTCCGAAGTAATGGAAATTTCGAACTGTATGTAACCTAGTAACAGCGGCTAGACTGCAATTATTATGTCATGTCAGCCATCTGTGTCTCATCCTAAGCCTGCCATCATGTACCCCCATCATTACTCATGACAACGTATGCTACATATTGTCTACTTAAAAATGTCGCAGGTGGGGCCTACTTTTACAGAGGCTAGTGGCATATACAGACTACTTTTATGGGAGGAGTTATATTTTTTAAAAAACATGGATGAAAGCACCAAGATGCTAAAAATCAAAAATATTTTGATCTATGGGAGGAGTTTGAACCTCAACTCTGCCACTGATAGGCAGGGATGTCTTAAGACATGGGCGAACTGGGCCCGGGCCCAAGGCCACGTTTAGTTTTCAACTCGGCCTTAAGAAGAACATGATTCGAAAAATTTCAACGGTCAAAAGTTATTTTCGGTAGTAACTCCGAAAAACTGGGAATTTCGGACGATATGTCAACTGGCTACATGTGATGACCGTCGTCCTATTACAGTTCCTGGGCCTACCACTATACACCATCATTACTCATTTACTCAAAAGGCAGCAATCGGTCGAGCCGGTTTGCACGATTATATATCATGCACGTTTATTTGTTTCGGGTTATTGTTTGTACGAGTATTTGACAACGTATGCTATGTACTGTCAACTTTTAAGGGTCATAGGTAGTGTTTACATTAGTGTGGAGCCCCAGGGCCTACTTTTGCGTAGGTGCCCAGGGTCTCAAGGAGTCTTAAGACATCCCTGCTGATAGGTCCTTGGGCCTCAATAAGTCTTAAGACATCCTTGCTGATAGGTCCCTGGGCCTCAATAAGTCTGAAGACATCACCGAACATACTCATTCATAGTGAGAGTTATTGCATGCTGGTCGATGATTCTCTCAAATTATGGTAAATGTATCCATCCTATTGTGACATGAAGAGAGTGCACACAAGCAATTCTAAAGAAAAAAGGATAATCGCTGGAAATGTTTTGAAGGTCTCACACTACAAGACAATCACGAGGAAATAATTTCACGAGGAAAAAGTGCTAAATTATTTTTGCTCAAAAGGTTTTGCGATAACCATCATTTAGGGATGACATTTTTTAGGTATTTTTCAAAATAAAAGGGTATTTTAAAACCCTTTGATATACAAATAAACCAGAACTCGATGCACGCTTTCCCTTTCCCCGGGAGTGGGAATTTACAGGGTCGTTGAGGAGGGAAAAAGCTTTGAGCATTCAAAATAAAAAAGAATCGACGTATAAGTCTCATCGTCCGCCGGAAACAATTCTTGACGTCTCGGAGACTTCGAAGTCTATAAAAGCACATGAAACGAATGGCGTCCCCCAGACGTCATAATATGTCAAGGGGTTTATCTTGAAGTCCCTTTAAAAAGTGCACTGTAAAAAAAGATGAATAAGGAAGATGTTAATCTTTTCCCATATAATTCTACAAAAACACACAAATACAATATTAGTACGTATTAGTTATGTACAGAGGCGTAGATACCGCCCTATCAATGATACAAGGCCCCAACATGTGTAACTACAATCCCACTAACAGGTTTCTCATATCTAAAAAAGGGCTCCGGAGGAATTTTAATACAGAGCCCCCTTAGAGCCTACGCCAGTGGTTATGTAGCATATTAAAGGAGGTGTATTCTTGGTCAGAGAGTTCGTATGTTATCAAATGAAAATTTTCAGTTATCATCATAATCCTCGAACTTTTATCTGCTCTATAGAATTTCACTATTCACGAATAATGCTGAAAATTATTTCCTTTTCCGTTCCAGTTCATGAAAGAATTCTTTTCGTACTCTGCTTCATGACTTTTTCTCCCATTAGATATTAGCTTTTGTGTACAAATAAATATTATAAGCCGCCATTGTGAAAAAATATTTATTATGCTTTTATTCAACTTTAGAATAATAAAAGAATACATTTTTATGTTTTGCCTTTAACTACTAAACAATGAATTTTATTCTTTAAGGCACATTTTTTTTATATGAGACGTGCTTATTCTTGTTTAAGGACGCTTTTATAAAACCTCTCTATGCACGTTTTTTTATAATCAGGTATACCACGTCGTTTCCCAATCTTCGTGATGGTTCTATTATTGCGTCGTGACAGAAAAACGCATTTTTTCATTTTAAAAAATCCCATTCCCACACAGCTTATAAATTATCTAGTTTCATTGCAAAATTAGAGTTAAATACGTCATGAATTATTGAAACAGTTGAGAAAGATTGGTACTGTTTAAATAATTTTAATTTTCTACACACACACACACATATACTTTGTTTTATTAATAATAAAAATATATAAATAAATAAAATAAATATAAATGATACTAATAAAATACTTAAGTTATAGAAATATGCGGACTTTTAACAAAAGCAACATCTTACAATAACAAGAATGAAGCTGCAAAACGATATAGTACATCATTGTGGGAAATAAAAACACTTGATTAAATTGAAATAAAATATGCCTTAAGAGCGATGAGATTTGATTTTTTTACTAAAGTCCCTTTAAAGCAGTGGTCTTCAAACTTTATCAACTCACGGAATCCTTAGAACTAACTAGAAGGTATTTTCGGGAAACACTGTTGCAGGAAAATGATGAAATTAGGACTTTCATCGAATCCATAAGGGAGATAATCAATTCACGCAAGATGTTAAAATAACGTCTCTTTGAGGTCATTTCCCTTATGTAAGTGATTTGATCAAATCCTCGAACTGTTTTAGTGAAATGATGAAATGTACAAGTCAGCCATTTTTTTTAAAGATATGGGGTTGATATTTAGGGAATCCATAGTACTACCTGTATGGTTAGGAAGTACAAGGACTCGCCCCCCCCCCCCTTTCAACAGCATTTTGCCAATGCAAATCCTGACTAGTTCATTTCATCATTTCACTGAAACAGTTCAGGATTTGATAAAATCATTTACTTTCATCATGGAAATGATCTTGAAGAGACGTTATTTTAACATCTCCCGTCAATTGGTCCTATCCCTTAGGGTTGATGTAAAATCTTTAAGGGATGGGGGGAACACCTGGGGGGGTCGAGTCCTTGTACTTCCTAATCATACAGGTAGTACTATCGATCCCCTAAATATCAACCCCATATCTTTAAAAAAATAGCTCTGACTAGTTCATTTCACTAAAACAGTTCGGGGATTTGATCAAATCACTTACTTACATAAGGGAAATGACCTCAAAGAAACGTTATTTTAACATCTTGCGTGAATTGATCATCTCCCTTAAGGATTCAATGAAAGTCCTAATTTCATCATTTTCCTGCGACATACCTGTTGGATGGGTAAAAAAGTATTGTATGTGTTATTACTAAATTTTAATATAATTTTAATCACATTAACAATATTAATTTGTGATCCAAGTGTCAACAACCCACGCATTAACTTGGTATATTACGTTAGTAACTGGGATATGTGATTGAATTTTTTTACAGAAACTGTCGAAATCTTGGTCTACCGAAATTATCTGCAGTTGCATTTCGTGTTCTGTGTTTAATTTGTTTTTATATTTTGTTCTTGAAGCCACTCACGTTGAGAAATATTTATCACTTAAAAACATTGTTCTAAATGGCGTTAAAATGTTTATAAATGTGAGAGAAATCCAGCATTAATTTGCAGTCTAAAATTTAAAAGGTGTTCTTGCTTAAATTTAGATTTTAACGTCCAATATGTGTTGATATGTCGACAAGTGTTGTTCCCTCACTTTCATTATAAGAGTTTTTCCAAAAAAAAGAAAAAGGTGAACTTTCATTAGAAAACTATTTAATTTTGAAAAACGTTGTGCTAATTAGTATCAATTCATGGCTAAACAAACTTCATAACGTGAAATCAGTAGCGCACACAGAAATTTTTCAAGGGGGGGGGGGCGGCCCCAGGGTCGAAAGTCCACCATTCTTGTATCATGCACCTAGTGATTTGTCGATTTTCGGGAACAAAATAACAGTAAAATACTAATTATTGAATAAATAATTAGCGTTGATTAATAAAATTAATTATTAATAACAAATACTTAATTAAATTTTACGTATTATATACATAGAATTATAATCAATCGGAAAAAAACAAGGGCTTTGGGGTGTCCGGACCCCTAGGACTCCCCCCTTGTGTGCGCCACTGCGTGGAACCATTTTGCATATACATTTATAATTTTCTTTTTGATTTTTTTTATCGTGACTCGTGGAACAACTGAGTAGGCTTCGTGAAACCCCAAGGTTCCGTGGAACACAATTTGAAGACCACTGCTTTAGAGCAACACGAGGGCTATTGGCGTCGGACCTCGTATAGTTTTGAACCTCGGTCAAGCTATGGTAACCACATCTGCTCCTGCGTGAGATGGTATCCCGCTATCCAAATTTAAACACCACGCCGACGGGAGGACTTAGATCCTCGACAGATTTGTAGTACATCGGCATCAGCTTCACTATACGACCGATTTTTCAGAGGCACTAAGATTCGAAAACGACACTCACGAGTTTGAGACTATGATTACTAGGCCACCACGGTCATCGTAAATATATATGACTATTATACTATACTCTGTTTCACCTCAAGTTGGCAGCGTTGGAAAAGGTAGGGAATGTAACAATCCGCTTGAAAAAGTAGTTCCAACATGTTCTGGAATTTAAATCAATGCAAATGCACAGAAAATTATTAAAAAGTATCATGTGTATTATATAAATTGTAGGTTTAAAGATATATTTTAAGTTAATCACATCTTAAAAGCGTTTATTCTTTAATCCCTGTGAACACGCGCGAATACAGTAGAAACAACCACATGACTTTTGGCTGACAACAACAATATTTGGCTGAAAAAACCGGTTTTCAAGATTACATTCTTCCGAAATATTAGCGCCAAATCAACGCCATTCGCTTTGCGATTTAACTTCGTTCTTAGATATTTTTACATCTCGTGCGCTATCTTAATTCTTGTTGTTTTTTGAAATTTTAAACATTTTTTTTACAACAAAAACAGTTCTAAATATCAAAATATATAATTTTTGTATTAAATTATTATAATAAATCTTTTTTTTCTTTAAAAGTTATACTTATTGAGCTGAATATATAAACTTTGTATATAATGTTAGTAACATAATTTTTGAAGTATGCATCGAGATATTTTTTTCCAGATAAACTATAAATTTTATAAAAGATTATAAGTTTTAATATTGATAAATTTTTGAAATTAATCCCCAAATTCTATTATGTACTTCTGTATATCTTAAGCTAACGTACATAAACGGCATTTACATGTAATATGAATAATAATTACAAACTGAATTAAAACAGTAATAATGGAAAACAGATGATTAATTATTTATAAACAAGATAAGAAATTTTTATTTTATAAACAGATGTAATAAATGAAATTATGAAACTAAAGAGAGATATATGAGCCGTTTATTTTGAAAATAGCATAAGTCACTTAAAAAAATCAATGTAATGATAGCATGTGAATTACAATTTAACCGTATTTTTTCATTTAAAAAAATGCAATCAACATGTTGGGAACTATTGAGATTTTATTCGAGAAAAGTTTTGCTAGTTAATTAATCCATATTTTTAAACATATTGAAACATAAACTCTTAAATATTTCGATTAAAGAAGGGGCTTATACTATTATCAAAAAAAAAAAAAAAAAAAAAAAACCCATACAATTTTAATGAACAAATTTTTCAAGAGTAATTTTTTTGCTCGCCAAATATGGAGAATTTTATTTTTTATAGTCACACTCTTCTCCTAGAGTAACCCTGTAGTGGCTGTGATTTGGTCCGCGTACCCTTCCCAGCGCTGCCAACTTAAGGTGAAACGGAGTATAGTTATATTTCTAATTATTGCGTAACTTTTTAGATTTATGTCAATTTAGTATGTATTAATAATTATATACATAATCCCTGAATAATATTTCCATTACATTTACATGAAGAAGCAACTGTGTTAGTGAAATACATAATATAAATTAGAAATACTTTAACCAGATGATTTATTAAAATTGCACGATCTTTATATGCTTTACTTTGAAATTTGCTTGGCTTAAGCAATGCTTTAATTTAATTTATTTTACTCGAAATGGGATAAAAAACTATACACCGTAAAATCTGGCATATAACATGCGCCGGTGCATAACGCGCACCCATACTTTCAAGGTGCATTTTTTTACTTCAAGGTATATTTACTGTATAACGCGCACCCCCTTTTTTCAATTTGTACAATTAGCTCGCACTCTATATATTTATCTTGTTCAAATTTTCAATCGCGTTAATAAAATACTTTCTATTCATCCATCAAGTTCAAATAAATTTTTTTTAACGTACTGGATGACTCTTGATGTTAATACAGTTTTTTCAAAAAAAATTCATTAATTTAATTTAATTAATTGCCGGTTTTCAACGTCAACTTAGATTCGTCTTCGTTATTGTAACAATGTAACTGTTAAAACAATGACAAAAGTTGGCGTTGAAAACCGGTTTTTAAGCCAAACCGGGTTTGCATTGTTACAACAATGCAGACAAATCATGCTCTTTTTTTTCAATTCCTCTCTCTCTCTACTATTAGTTCACTCTCTCCCTATATATATATATATATATATATATATATATATCTTGTTCAAATTTTCAATCGTTAACACAATACTTTCTCTTCATCCATTCGAAGTAGGAATTGACTTATATATATATATATTACTTGTTACGAAGGAAACTGAAATGTACGTGTGCGATGCTCTTACGTTTTGAAGTCATTTTTTTATTCTAGGTTTTATCTCAAGCTTTTGAAAAAATGGCATAACTCTAGAACTACAATCCTCTAAGTTGATTAGATATGTTATTTCTTTTAAATAAACAGTATTCTATTCTTAGAAGAGAAATCGATTTTTTTAATATTCAATTTATTTTTTTGAAGCTATCACTTTTTAAAAATAAATATCCGGCGCATAACGCACACTCGTAAATTTTTATCATTTTTTTGTATTAAAAGTGCGCGTTATACGCTGGATTTTACGGTATATTCGCCGTATAGCTTGCGCCCGGAATTTTTTCGAAGAAACCTGAGAAGTACACTTGCCTCCGAAAGTGCGTACAGGCAATCATCTTACGTGTTTATGCTATAATTAATATTAAAATCTCGCTTTAGAAAATCAAAATACCTGTCAGCAGTTCTTTAAAATTTTCTTACTCAAACAACAGCAACAAAATTCACCTTAACGGAAAAAACAAGAATGACCGCCAAATAATCATTAACCATCCGCGCCAAAAGTCTGCGTACACTTGCAAAATAGAGCTTTTAAAGACCTTTTATTGTAAAATAATTGCACTAAATTGTGTTTTTAAGTAATTATAAGCTTTTTTGACGATTTACTTAGGATTTGAG
>BMAV01010122.1:400340-423351 GCA_019973955.1 Trichonephila inaurata madagascariensis | reverse complement strand
CATAATTCAAAAATAAAAAAGAACGTTTTCTGATTCCAATACTATTTCCTTGTAATACATTGTCACGGGAGGAAATAATACACACACACACAAACCATTTATATACTATTCTTTTAATTCTTCAATTAGTTGATTATTTGTCTGATTTTTTTTTTTTTACAATGTCGCACTCTGAAACTGCACGAGCTATTGGCTACGAACCTCGAATTTCTAAGCCACGATTTGATATTGATTCAAATTCTACGATCGCAACAATAGCAAAATTTGGTACTTATGTATTATCGTAATAATCACCAATTCTATAAATAAATCGCCAAGTTGGCATTCCCGATTTCCTATGTGTCATACGCGCTGAATTGGCAATCAGGTGCTTCGTATAATGTCGCCAATAGGTTATGATAATACGTAAGTACACAAAATTTCAACGAAATCCTGATTTGATTAATTGTTTATTGTCGAACTACGAACTGTTGACGACCTCGTAATTTTGAACCTTGGTCAAAACATCTGAGGTGGCACCACATTACTTCAACGTAAGAACTTTGGACCTCGACAGATTTCACGAGTATCAGCCCTGCCCTTCTAGACGGCAGGGCTTTATTGGCACCAGGATTCGAGCCCACGACTCGACAGAAAGAACGCTGGAATTCTTTAAAATATGGAAAGATTTTCAACTGACAATTTTTAACTAATAGCAAATACAGGCTTGAAATTACAAGACAAATAACAATTTTCGTTTAAAAAATGTGAATATTGCCTAATTCCAAACATTCTTGTACCGTACATGCATTTGTACCGTCTAACGCAGGGGTGTCCAACACGCGACCGCCGACTCTTTTTAAATACCAGGTTTTTAAAGTTTTTTCATTTTGAAATTTGAGGGGAAATTTATATATATATATATAAATCTACAATGTGTATTTGCCTGTCACCTGTTCTTGTTTTAAAATAAATCGTTTTTGATAGTAGAAATGTCCTTTAGATTAAAATAGATTTATATTTTTTATCAAACAGTTACTACAATAAATTACTTTTTTAATAAATTCCGAATTCCATTATGCATATCCTTTACTATGGATGGTACATGATTCTCTGTGTATGCGATTTTCATTTCTCCTCCACCTTTTCGGTTTGGAGTGCCCAAAAAGCAAGAGGCAGTCAGCTATGTTTTTTAAAGTTTAAAAAAAATATTCGGGACGGTAAAGATAAAGGGCAGTGTATACTTAATCGTTTGCGAATGACAGCACTATCAAATTTCAACAATGAGTAACGAAAAATCAATTCAAAAGGAACACCGTAATTTTCAAGAAAATGACAACTGTAATATTTTAAACATTATTTTGATCACATTGCATTATTATATTATCTAAACATTATTATATTATCTATGTCTGTATACATGAAAAATAATGAAAACAATAACAATAATTCATTCTGTTTTAAATTTTCACTTCAATAAATGTTTTTTTTTCTTTCCAAATCTGATATAAAGGTACATATTTTTATGTGCGGCCCGCGAGATTATTACATTTTTCCGAAGTGGCCCGCAAGGTCATTTGGGTTGGCCACCCCTGGTCTAAAGAATACATATAGTTTTACTTAAAGGCAAAGTATATTCTTTTTTAGGATATGACTAGCCAATACTAACGTCTCACGTAGAATGCCCAAGGTGGGTAAATAGCGGCCCGCAAAGATAGTCAGAAGGCCAAATAGAAAATGTTCTCTATATTAAGGGGTCAACATACATTTGTGAGCAAAATTTTCTTGTATGAAGATAAACAAGGATAAATGTAGATGCAAGTTGACTGGTATTAACTTGCAGGCTGTGATGAGGATTTCAACAAGCAATCTCACTTCTGATTTTTTAAAAAAAAGTGTGATAGGATACGTCTCATCAAACTATTTCTAATATTAAAATTTCCTCGCAGTTATATGTATGAAATCAGCACAATAAATAAATTGAATAAAACTGCATCTAATTTATTTAACTTATATTTATTAATTTTTACCTAAGAAGCTAATCTAACAGTTGAATACAAGCATTTTAAAAAAGGTTAAATCCTCTGCTTCCACAATGTAGCCCTCGAGCCAAATTAATTGCCCACTCCCGGACAAGCCCATTGTTGAATTAATAACGATTTCGCACAATAACTTTCTCTATTGCAAATTTTTAAAAATAACACTATTCCATTACAACATAATAAATAAACAGCCTTTGGCTTCTTGAAATAAAGTATTGTTCGATACACATAATTTTAAATGCCATCAAATCATAGGCATTTCCAAAAATTAATGTATTTACCAAGTTCTACAAGCTAAATGAAACATATAATCTCAATTGAGCAATAAATCAGTTTAATTAAACGAATCCAATTACTATATTCTCGAATTTTACAGAAACGTGTAATATTTCCATCGACTAAATCACAGAACCTCAACGATTTATGATATTTCATTATGAGCCGTTAGAACTACTTCGCAGGAAACTTTAAGATTATCAGAACACAGACTTCCATAATAGATGGGTGAGGGAGTTAAGTCCCATTACTGTACCCGTACAATAACCGATCCCTACCGCTACATATTTCGTAGGAACCCCCGGGCGACATTTTTGCCATGTAAATTTACGGTCTCTCGTAATCAGAAACAGCGGTAATTAAGCGCAGAGGTAAAGTAGCACAGGTTTGGAAAGGGGAATGAGGAAAACTACACGTGACTCACCCTCCACACACCCCGTCTCCTATTTCCAGGAGAGCCCCCTCCCACACCAATTGTTATGCAACCAGTCATTCCGCTGGCATTGTGCCAGTATATATTACGTATAACATGTAACTACGTGTGAATTTTCAAAACTCCTGCTGCCATCTAGTGATTCCCTTTGTAATGATTTGTTACACACAAAGCCGTTGAAATGATGCCATTGTATCATCACTCATACAATTTTGGAGCAATATATATATATATTTTATAGTAAAGAAAAAGCGCAATTGATATTTCAATCTTTGAGATAATTATTGAAAGATTTAACATTTTAAAGTAAGCAGAATTAGAAAACTGACATCACAAAACTATTGATTTTCACTCATTCATTTTAAAAACTGTTAATACATATTTTCAGTTAAATAATTTGAAATTGAATCATTTAAAAACAATGAAAAAGGTCATTAATCTTTAGGAATTTGCAAAATCCTAAAAAAGTTTTATTTTTACATCTTTTACTTTTAAAGAAACAAACTAAATTAGGATTTATATATATATATATATATATATATTATGTATCAGATTACTTAAATCCAATTTTATACAAAACAAACAATAAACTAATCTTGAAACTATGAACCATTAAAATCAAAACAATTTGTTTAATATTAGGTGAATTTTTTGAAAAATTATCAGTTTTAAAAGAATGCATTTTAAAAAAACATGCAATTTTGTGATAGGAAATATTGATTATTCAAAATTAAAATAATAATTATGGAATGGATTGTTCTTTTTCCAAAAACGGACACTATTGTGAAAAATATTAGTCATAGTTAAAAAATTAACACAAAATATTCAAAATTTTATTTAAAATGTATTTACAAATTAAATTTTAATTGCAAGTGATCTAGTATTTGAATATCTCAATAAAAAGTAACAAAAAATACACAAAACAAATAGGCTGCTTTTTATCAAGATTTTACAATCACAGATCTGATTAAATTTTTTATCTAGCTTAAAATCCCTGAATACTTCATTTATTTTTGGAGATCAAAATAAGTATTTTGAGAGAGAACTTTAAAGAAATTATTCATTAATTCATTATCTCTTCTAACCATGACTATTCAAAGCAATCAATTCAAATATTAATATGATATGCCCTAAACATATAAAGTTTCAAAAACAATTTATTGTATGTATAGTGAAAAGAAACTCCTCTTTCTCATGAGTTTTTGAGCCCTGTAACTAATAGACATTCCAGTTAAATAAAAATACACTAATTAGTAACACATAACTTTAAGCATTGAAAGAAATTTTAAATATTTAATTAAAAATATTATTCCTGTTTAAAAATTGAAATTCAGTGTCATATAAGTTTCACTAAAATAATGTTTTTATATCACATTTAAAATGATAAAATATTACTCATATTGTACAACACAATCTGGTAAGCAGTAAGTAAAAACAAAATTTTAATATTTCTACATTCCTGAAATGTTTTTTTAATGTTATATTATGGCTATATGATAATAATTAGGAACTTTTTGAGGGACCCCCCCCTTTTGATCTCAATTTATGTAACGATTAAGAAATATAATTTGCATAATTTAAGATAAATTAACAAAGGACGAAAATAACATACTATGCCTTGATAACCATTTTTAAAGAAATTTTCCCATCCCCAAATTTTCCACAGTTGGTTGAGCATTAAATATTTTAAGTAGATAGATGCTTTTCTTTAGGATAAAATTATCTGCATGAATGATTTATGCAAGCAACCATGTAAAATAGGGTTTGTTGTACAGTTTTTAATTGGGCGTTGGTAAAGGAAGGATTCGTATAAAAAATTCAAAATGATCTAGCGGTCAAATGATGAGTAAAATAAATCAATCTATTTATTTGAAAGAAAATTTACTCTTTTCTATATCAGTCAAAAATTTTAGTATTTTATGACTGGTGTAGCTAAATCTGAATGGGCCCTGTATCAAAATTCCTTCAGATTCTTTTTTAGATACGAGAATCCTGTTAGTGGAACTGTAGTTACATATATTGAGGCCCTGCATCATTGATATGGCTGATACAGCGGTAGCTATGCCCTTGTATTTCATTCACATTTTTAGGAAAATATTTTTTTAAAAATTATGTATCTGTTGATGACTTTTTCTGAGCACAGAACTGAAACTTTTTGTTTTTGCATAGATCCTATGAATACTTTTTACACAGTTTTTGTTTTATACTACATGTAAAAAAATATCTCATCACATTTTAAAAACAAATAAGCGTTTAAAAAAAGCTAATACCCTTGACTGAGTAAAACTTTTTAAAGTATAAATTCTTAAGCCCTTCACAATGCTTGGCATTTAACTATTTTTTAGTATATATGTAAAAAGACCAGCAGTACACACATTATATAGTTATCATTACAGATAGAAAAAACTATTAGCCAAAAAGAATGTTAAAAAATAAATGCTAACATAGCTTTTGGATACAAAACCCTAAATTTAATCCAATGAATACCTAGTAAAGGGATTTCTATGCAAACAAACAACTCACTGAACTAACATAAATAATTAAAACAAATACTTAAGGAAGAGATCCTCCTTAAAGCTTTGAGAATGCTAAATTTACACTGATGTTGTAAAAAATTATATTGAGAATAAAGAACCAACTTTATTGTGAAAAGATGGGATGGACCCAGAAACAAAATATAACATATTTATAATGCTTATCCATATTAAATCTAATAAATAGCGCACACACACACTTCTCATTTTATTACTATTACTTTTTTAACACATTCCCGAAGAAAGTAATTTTTCCCTTTTTTTACATGATTTATTTACTCCAATATGAAACTATTACTGTAAAATCCAGTGTATAATGCCCACCTATACTTTCAAGCTGCATTTTCTAATTTTGAGGTATATTAACCAAATAATGCACACTTCTTTTTTTTACGAAGAAACCTGAAATGTACGTATGTAATGCTCTTATGTTTTTAGTCCTTTATTCAAGGAATTATCCCAGGTTTTTGAAAAAATAGTACACTTCTCAAGGTATGCTACATAAACATAGTATATCATATAAAGTAAGTCATATCTTTAAAATAAACAGTATTTTGATGTACTACATAGAAGTCTAATTTTCTAACTGCTCATCTCTTTCTTTTATATTTAAAGTTACTATTTTTACACCAGGTGTATAACACACAACCGTAAATTTTGAACTTATTCTTGGTGTTAAAAGAGTGCATTATATACCGAATTTTACTTTAGTTGTTGAACGAATGCATTTATAATAAATAAGAATGAAAATTAATATTTTTAGCATTCTTAATTTAATGTTTTTATTTGTCATATGCATGAATTTTGTATTAATATTAAATACATAAATGTTACAATGTGTACATGTTAAATACACATACTTAAAAACTTATTCTATACAACTGAGAACTTTCATACTTTTTGGTTGGGTTTTCATATTAAATAAACTTTTTATCTCATCTTACAAGGTAATTTTGAATAATCTCTTTTTACAACATAAATAATATTTTTTCTTTGCAGCTTTTAAAAGAATGTATTTACTGTGCAAAAAAAAAAAAAGTTAGGTATTTACTATTTTTAGTGAAAGACTGATTCAGCACTTTGTCAATCTAAACAAGCTATGTTTCCAAAACTACCAAAAAAAAATTAGATCTTATTCCGTAGAACAAATAGAGGACAAAAATAGAAGTGGTAAGTAAGAAATCTTTTAAAATCGAGATTTTTGAAACAATTCACTTTTAAGAGCTAAACAAAATGAAATTATTAGATATACCATTTTTGCTTTTCCTATCTTGATTAATAATCCCCTTTCTCTTTAAAAAAAACATTTAATATGGGCCTTTTTAAATTTCGTAAAAAACAGTTTTAACTTCAAAAAGACAAAACATCATTAAAAAGTAAAAAAATTCTATTAAATATTACAAATTCAGGTTACATACATTTAAAATATTTCAGTTTTTTTTTAAAAAAAAAATAATCATTATGCATATGAAATAAACAGAATAACTTTAATTTAATTAACAAAAATTTATATGCACTTATTACTAAAAACATTTTTAATTCAAAATGACTTATGCTTTTTTAATGTTTGTGGTTTTAAAAATTAATTATTAATAATAAAAATGCCATTTTACAATGAATTTTTTTTATATATAAAATATTAATACTTTGATAATTAGGTACAAATCAATGAGTGTAAAAGAGTTCCATATATAAATTATTTTTTCAATAAAAATATTTTTACTTTTAATATTTCTTCTTTTTTTTGCTAAGATCTTATAAAGTAATGTGTTTCGCTTTGCTGACTAATACTAGTTAGCATACTACCAACATCTTTTAAATGATAAAATTCTTTTAAAAAAAATAGAACTAGTCATGTCTGTGCCCATGCAATATAAAAAACAGAGAGAAAAGATGACATAGAGTCCTCGAATATTAATAAATCATCAAATACACAAACTTTAACAGAAATGTAAGATATTTATTATACAAATAACTTACAAAAATTACATAATTTGCCAATTGAACAAATAATCTATAATTTTAATAATTTTTTGACAAAAATAATTCCAAAAAGCTAAAAAATTATTCAAAAGAAAGCATAAGAGCAATCAAAACTTGTGAAGAATTACATGTGAAATATAATTAAATATTCTCTCATTTGCTCAGCATTTTAGATTCAAGAAAGCCATTCAAATGATTATGTGAAGAAGTTAGTTCATAAATTGTATTTAGTCTAAAAAATGAGCAATACTCCACCAATGATCTCATATATATTTTTTCTTTATAAGGAATGAGCTATTTTACAATTTGGTTCTTTATTTTCCTTAATCATTTAACTTCGTACAAAAGTCCGACCACTGTAAAAAAAAGAAAAGATATATGAGACACAATTTAAATCATAAGAAATGACAAAAAAAAAAAAAAAAAAAAATCAGTAAATGAAAATAGTGTTATATTATTATTCACATATATATAATGTTATATATTATTATTCATATACGTTTAAAACCATAACACATTATAATACTATTATATATATATATATATATTAAGTTTTTGAAAGATGGCTTACGTTATAGTTTTCTTTTCAACTGTTTTAGGTTCTGGCCGGGCTCGATTCAAAACTTTTAAGAAGTCTGATGTTTTGGCACGCATACGAGAATGAATGTATGCCTGAAAAAAAATGAAACAATTATTAAAGCACACGTTTAAAAATCACATTAAATAACATCATGCTCTTAAAAAATAAACATACCTAAAAAAATTAAAACTGGAAGATAAGTAAATAATTGAAAATTTTTTTATGGTAATAATAAACAAAGGCATGAATATCTATCTGTACATGAAGCATTCACTGACTGATTATTAATATCTTATTTTGAAGAGACATCAGGGACACCTTAAGATTTCTTCAGGCCCTGAGCACCTACACAAAAGTAGGCTCTCTCTATGACCCTTAAAAGTAGACAGTACATAGAATACATTGTCAAACACTCATACAAACAATAATCCAAAACAAATATATGTGCATGATTTACAACCGCACAAACTGGCTCAACTGACTGTTGGCTTTTGACTGAATGAGTAATGATAGTGTATGGTGGTAGGCCTAGGTTTATACATGGACAACTGTCATCACATGTAGCTAGTTGACATATTGTTCAAAATTCCCAATTTTTCAGAGAATACAACAGGAAATAACATTTGACAGTTGAAATTATTCAAATCATGATATTACTCAGGCTGAGTCAAGAACAAGACGAGGCCCTCATTGTGAACGTCTCTGAGCAACATGAGGGCTATTGGAAATGAATCTCATAATTAACCTAATTTGTCTACTCTTTAAACTTTTAATATAAGGACTTTTGAGCCTTGACAGATTACTTATGAAGCCCCTCCTAAAAACATTATATTTAATAAGCAACCCCTAAGCAATGCATTTTAATAGAATCATGTTGACACCACAAGGTCACAATCGTGATCATTACTTATTAAGTGAGTAGATTAAAATGCCTGCAAATTTCATACATATTTATTAAGACTATTTTTTTGCAATAATTAAACTTGGATAATGCCTCAAATATTACCAGGCAAATCAATATGCTCAGTTTAAATGTGTAAAGTAACTCTTGTGTCAGCGATTCCAAATTAAAATCAATATTGGTTTTTTTTACAATATTTTCAAACCGACTGATTAATATTTGTATTAATAAACATAACTCAGTGGCGCAACAGCCCATGAAGAACACGGCCTACTGTACCCAACTCAGTATATGTGACTTTGGGCCCTGAGGTGCATGAGCAGAGGTTTCGGTCAGGTCCTAAGCAAGTTTGGTACTCATTTATCGACCCACCGAAGGGATGAAAGGCTGAGTCAACCCTGCCCAGCTCAGGGTTTGAACATCGGACATGTGGTGTAGAAGTGCGATGCACTAAAGACTCAGCCACTGGGCTTCTATTTGTATTAATAAACTCAAAAAGTAGTATTTTTAATTTTTAGACATTAAAAATAATAAAGCAAAGAAATTGATATTTATATATGAACTAAAAATAAAATCCAAGAATATTTGTTATAATATTTTATTAAATTTATAAACATTTTAAAAATCACTTTGAAATGCAATAGTATGTGAAAAACATAATTAGAATAAATCTCATCATTAACTTAAAATAGAAACAATTTACAAGTGTTAATTTTGACAGAATCAGTTTAATTTTAGTCAATTAGAACAGGTTCTTTTAAAATAAAATCAAAGACATTCAAATAAATATGACAAAATTCAGTAAAAAGAATTACAAGAAAAACACAGCAAATATAATGAAAAATAACAGTACATAAACTACTATTTGAAAAGAAAAACTTTTCAGTTACATAATTTATACAAATTTTTATGGACTTCATCAGTTAACAAAACTTACTTTTGAGCACTTGATATGATAATGAAGATAATCTCTGAATGTATGAATAAGGTTAATTGTATTGTCTCTAGCTTGTTTATTGGTATGTCTTGGGAAGAGTACTGCAAAAAGAGAAGAAGGAAAAAAACTTTGAATAAGCAATAACCAATTTTTGCAGGATTTTTTAAATCAAATCTCTACAAGTTAAAACACTTTAATGGTGGTCAAATATATTGATAAAGTTAAATTTATTTAGAGAATTAACCAGTTTCATTTTCTTAACGGTAGTCTGAGTATTTTTTTAAGTTCAATCCCACTAAAAAACTTTTCTTGGTACTTAATTGTTCTTCCATGGTGAAAATTTATAGCAAAAATATCAATTTTTAAAATATCTTTTTGTTAGACTTTTTATTAAAAACAAATATAATATATAAAATCTATAAGAATTGTAATTCACAGAATTTTTTTTTCTTGTGTTAATAATAATTGTAACCTTTTAAAAGTTCAGATTAAACAGCAAGATGTTTAGCAAAAAATAGTAAAGAACATTAAAATTAGTTTTTGTTGTCGATGATTTCATTAAAATTGATATGTTGCACTAAAAGCTAGAAATACAGTTTTGGAGACAAGACAAAAATACCGACCTTCTTTACAGATGAGAATAATACCACTTAATTCATTTCCTCTACAAAAATACTGTACATGAAAATGTCTACGACTTATTAGTTTTTGTAAATATGATGTCCTACACTTTACAAAAGAAGAGGGGATGTCTTTTAAACATAGGAACCGTTAAATCTACCAGCATAAGACATGTTCTACTAACCAAACTATACAGAGAAAAACTTATTTATTTCGCAGTAAAAAGTTCTTGAGGAGTAACAGTTAATTACACATTAAAACACTTTTTTTAAAAGAAAAAATCTATTAATTAATAACTGTATTACGATTTCTCTACAGAATTCTTTTTTTACACATTTAGTATCAAAGAAGGCTAAGCAGCATCTTCTGCAATACTTTTCTTAGGAATAACTATAAGGTTTGTCAATTCTTTGTAGTTATAGAGTGCAAATATATAAATTGTAAAATGATATCAATAAAAGTATTGCTGAATTATTAATTAATAAATCCAATTACTGTTTTGGTATTTGAACTTTATATATAAATTGCTTTTAAAAACAAATTTTACGTATAAGAAGCTACGAATAAAATATTAAGAGCAAAGCATTTTATGTTAAAACAAAAATGGCTCTCCAATAATGATAGAAAATATTTAATATCATAAATGCTATAACTGAAATATAAAAAAAGTTAAGAAAACAAGATAAATTTTAAATGTCATTTTAATATTTTTCCAAAAAAATTGTTAATAAATTTGTTTTTCAATTATTTAATTTTATTTCATTAATACCATATTTTATAAGAAACACAAATGCCTTAAGTAAATTAGCTTAAATCTTATTTTTCTATAATGCTCAACAAAAATGACTTTATGAAATAGATTTAAAAAATGTTATTAAACTTTGATTTTACATAATTACCATAAAATCTGGTGTATAATGCACACCTATACTTTCAAGCTGCAATTTTTAATTTTTGGGTATATTCGCCCTATAACATGCCCCCTCCCCCCTTTTATGAAGAAAGCTGAAATATACATGTGCAATACTCATATGTTAAGCCATTTATTCAAGGTATTGTATTCCATGCTTTAGAAAAAAATAGTATACTTCTAGAATTACAACCTTTTAAGTCCATAAAGAATGTAATTTCTTTTAAATAAACAGTATTACGATCTTTGCAGAAGTTTAATCTTTTTCTATGCTCATCTTTTATTTTTAAAGCTCTCATTTTTATACTTGGCGTATAATGCACACCCGTAAATTTTGTTCTAATTTTTTGTGCTAAAAGTGCGTGTTATCAACTGGACATTACGGTAATTTAATTGAATACATTGAAACAATACTTGGTGAAAAATACGAATTGAAGAAAAAAAATACGAATTAGTTTACCAAATGTTATGTATCCAATATTATCCCCAGTTCTCGCATCAGTATTTGCAAGTTCCATAGGAGGTTCTTTATGACTGAACAAAACCTGAGGAGCAGTATGACTAGCTTTCCTGCCTTCTTTGAACTCCTATAAAAATCAAAAGAGAATGAATTTTATTAGCAAGTCAGTTTATTTTTTTTCTTACATAACCAAAGAATCAAATATGGATTTGAACATAATTTTATTCACAAATAAAAAGTTGCCTTTCCCATTGGCATAAGAAATTAAATAACTAATGAATAGTACATTATTTCTACAGAATTCTATTTCCAAACACAACAAAAATAAGTTTTTTTTACAACTAGTTTCTGAAATTTTATAAAGTCAACCTCTCTAAATAAAAGAATATTACCTGCATAAACACTTTTCCAATAACAACATCATCCTCATCTTTGAATATGGTGCTAAAAACTACTGTAACTCTATCAGATTTTGCTTCTACATATCTGGAAAAAAAAGATTAATATGAAATGACAATAACTTTTAATGTTACAAACAATATATATATATATATACACTTATAGACAGTTTAAGATACTTACAAAGTTTCATCATCTCTGTAGTGTATGACTGCCCTTTTATGGCCCTCTTCACCCCTTTCTTGAAATTCAAAATATTTCTCAAACACAGAGGCAAAACAATTACGTTTTAAAAGACCAGCTTTCAAAATTAAGTCATCATAAGCAGGTGGAATGTTTTCCAAATCAAAAAGAAGGGTCACATTGTATCCTAAGAACATATTAACATTTAATACAAAAAGCAACAACAATATAAGGCAGATAAGAGGAGAAAATATTTTATTTAATAGTTTTTTGTTATGTTTTAAAAACAAAATCCTATTTAGTAAATGTTAGCTAATTTATCAAAAACATATTTTTGAAAGTGATAATACAAAGAACGTTCTGGAAATAAATTGTGTAATTTTTTTCTGGAAGATAAGATAGAACACCAGGTGAAACAAACAGTTACCATAAAAAACTACATCTGACGCAGGTTAAAGAATGGAAGAAGCATGTGCATGTGGAAAGCACCAAAGAAGGAGCAACAGAAAGATGTGTCTGAGGTAACTTGAGTACAAATGTGTGCTTTTATCTGGTATGAATAGGCATGTGGGATTAGCATGTCCATTATTCAAGAGTGCTTACATATGGTATACGATGAAGAGAGATCATGTCTTGTAAAAGAGCTGGTCACTGGTGAGGCCTGTTTAATGAAGAAAGGCAGAATGTGGAGGAAGTAGGTCAAAATGGACATCCCCTGGATCCACAAATGAAAACAGGATTGCTAGAGTACAAGACACAGTGTACCTTAATGACATGGAGAAGCATCCAAGTTCCCCAGTGAAGTAAAAAAATCCTTATAAAACAGTGCTGAGATGAAGAAGGCTGTGAAACAATTCCTTGTACTGCAGGGCACAGAGTTTTATCAGAGTGGTTTCTTCAAACTGTTTATACACGACGTTAAAAGACAGATCTCTGTCATGACTATGTCAGAAAATAGTTCAAGGTGTATATTTCATGATGCCCTGAATTTTTTTTGGGAACAAAGCTTTTGTATGTAAAAGTATGATGAAATTTACTTTTAGAACGTCCTCTGTAGATATATTAAAAGAGAGTTTTGAGATATAATATCGTATTTTGATCCAGTAATTATTTCTAGACCTGGTCAAGTGTTTTCTTCTTTTTTTTAACATACTGATGGATAGCAATAAGAAAATGAAAAAACATGTATATAACATGACTTCCTTCTTAAATTAACAAATTTATAGGTACTGAGAACATTTTATTAATTTTTAAGTAATTAAATTATTACTAAGTAAAATAACAAATAAATGCATTAAAAGTAAAATGATGCAGCCACAATGAATTTTTAACAGAATATATTTAATAAATGAACTTAGCTTGAATCTCCCAACAATTTAGAATAAATAATTATTTTTCTGAAAAAAAAAAATACTTATGACAAACAAAAAGAACAGAAAGGTCAATTTAAGATGCCAACTGATTTTCAATATTTTTCAAAAACTGAAGCACTATTTTGTCAAAGAGAAAAGATACTACTTTTATAAAATTACACATACGTATTTACTAATTGATTAAAATAAGATCAAAATATCATTAGAGCAAAATAATTGTCTACATTAAAGAATTAACCAGAAATAAGCAGTAGTGAATAAAAAATGTCAACAAAGTTAGTTTTATGTTACTAGTATAATTTATATGCATTAATTAACCATGAATACTATTTCATTCAATTTTGTTCATGAACATAGTATAGCACATAAACAATTACACAACTCTAAATTATTAAATCTGATATATCTAATCAGGAACTTATTAAATATTTTTTGGAAGAATTTATTCATATTTTCTTTACAAAAATTTTTTAACTTTTAATTTTTGCAAATATGTGGAGCTAATTACCTTCTTCTGGAGTTGTTAACAGTGCTCCATACTCTCGTCTCAACAGCTAAATCAGAGAAAATATCAATGTATCAGTTATAATTAGAGTATAATAACAAAAAAACATCTTATCGCACAACAGAATATCCGAATAAAACATTTAGAATAAGTACTTCATGCATTAACTCAATAACAGAAAAATGCCATCTTTTATTGTTTTCACAAACACTAGAGACTAATACATTCATATTATATATATGCACACACTTATAAAGGGATATAGAAAATAAATAAGGAATATAATAATAATTAGTTTAAGCATATACATAATCATCAATTACTTGGTCCATCATACAGAAAAAAAAAATACTTAACAGCAACAACAAAAGTTGAAATTCTTAAATTCAAATTTTGCTCATATTTATGGAATATACTAAAAAGTCTCTTTATGAGAATACAGCAAAAAATCAGGGATTCTGCTAATTTTAATCTCATGGTATTTCATAATTACTCCACTCTCTCAGTAACTAGAAATAATTCATAAACTAGCTAACAAAACTTTCATATAAATCCAATTAAAATAGTAAGTTGATTTTACTTTGTATTCCGTGAGGTTAAAGAATATTTTGGAATAAATACGCTGATAAACTAGCAAGATCAGAAACAGAATTTAATTTGGGAATCAGTGTGTAGATGTGACATACCTACATCTTTGATATCTTTTGTGTAACATCCTATCATGTATTTTAAAATAGTCAATCCATTGCATATCTCAATGTAAGGTTATGCCCTTAGAATGGGCTATGTCTGTAAGTGAATTCCTAAGTAGATTTTTATGGTATTGTATTGTCTGAGTAGAGAATTACCTGCATACCTTTTTTATCAAATTTTTTCCATAATTCAGATGTCACTTAATAACTAATGCATATTATCTCACATACAAAGGGAAAAAAATGCAAATATTGAGAGCTATGTTAAATATAATTTTTACAGTTGAAGAAAATTTAAATGATGAAATGGGGAAAGTGATGACAGTGAATATAAGAGTAACTCACAATGCAACAAAAGTTACTGACACTGATATTGAAATTGATGAAGAATTAAATGTAACTGATTTTTATATTGGATGAGACAGCAAAACAAAAAAGAATAAAGAGTGATTCAGAACTGATGCATAATTTCCCAAGAAAAGCACCATTAACAAATTTCTTGGAAGCACAGCTATTTCAAAAGGAGTTCAAATAACTATGGAAGTTTAAAACTTTTCCTATCTCCACTACTCATATGAATTGATCAAACTTTTAGTGGAATGTATTAATATTTACACTGAATCAAATACAGAACATTTTTCAACAAAATGGAAAACAAACAAATGAAGCTGAAATGAAAACATTTATGGAACTTTTACATATTTGTGTGTGATATTTATTATATGTGAACACATGTAGCCTTTGGACAACAGATAGTAAAATTGAAATATTCAGCACAACTATGTCTGCTAGTTGTTTTAATTTCTGACTTTGATGAATATGATTGGGGTCGTGGGTAGCCTAGTGGTTAGAGCATCAGACTCTCAACTGGAGGACCAGGGTTCGATGCCACCAAATACCCTCTGAGTACACATGGAGCATGTGCTCTTTAAATCAATGAGTCTGAGTCTTGTAGGCGGTCACAGCAGAAACCATGGGCGCTGAGTGCTGGAGATTACTTTCCACCCCTCCAGTCCATGCCTAAATTCTGGAGGTGGAGATAGGTAGTAACTTTCCTTCCTTCCCTTCGGGAAGGACACAACAATAACATGAATATGATTTGATGACAATTGTGATCATCAGAGTAAAACAAAATAAGATAAATTAATCCAATAAAAGTTTATTATTATTATTATGACAAAATTGGCCAATAATACCTAACATAGGAACAAACGTTACAATCAATAAGTAGCTGCAGCCTTCAAGGGGCTGATATCCATTTAGACAGTACATGCTAAAAAATCTAGCATGGTACGATGTAAAGATCTTTCTGTGGCTTATAGGTCCGCAGACTAAAGATCATTTGAATCAGGTAATACTGTTAATAGCATTTTAAAGGATTCATTTAGTACAACTTTATAATTCCAGCAAAAGATTTAACTGTTAATAACTAATATATTTTTCACCTATTTTCATAAGAACTTTTAAGGAAGAAAATTACAACTGTTAGAAAGGGGAACTTTCCAACCTATTTTTGAATTGAAATAGATGAAAACCTTCTTTTCCTTATTTTTGATTTTCAAAAGGAAATTGTATTTCATATACCCTCCCCCCCCTCAAAAACCCCATTACAGGAGAATCTAAAAAGCTGGAAACAATTTTCTCACAACATAATAAAAAGTGGCATAGATATTGTAGATGAAATGGTAGCTTCGTATGTCAAAATCCTTTAAAGCTAAACATTGGTCAATAGCAATACAATTTTATCTGCTTATGTAGCTGCAATGTATGTAGGAATTACTTTGTCTAAAAAACACTCTAGAACAATAATATGAAAACAAACATTTTTCTCCAGAATAATTTGTGATTTCAACTGGTAGAGAAATGTAGTACATATAGAAGCAAGCAATGCTCTTAAAAGGCAAACTGAGAACTTTTAAAAAAATGGAACCTCCTGCTAAAAAAGTTAAGGACTATAAATGATGCACTGCATGCCCATATTACATGGCACATGAAAGACTAAATATAATAGTAAAAGATGTCAAAAATATATCCACAGATCATGATTTCTTTTAGCAGAAAATGTGCAAATTAAATGTAAATAGCATATTTTATTGAAAAAATATAGATGTATTTTCATTCTAAATTTTGTTATAAAAAAATTAAGATATTAAACTTTTGGGAACATAATATACAATGCCCCAACTTTCTTGTGCTCTAATGCATCCACATTTCTAGGTTTATGCATACATTTACTAGACTGCCCCAGAAGATATCTACACTTAAAAAAAAAAAAAGAAGAAGATAATTTAAGTCTAGCAAATATTCTGAAATTTTTGCAAATATCTCAAATATAGTTATTCTATTCCAATAGACAAAAACAAAACAGGATATTCTGAACCTTTGTATCATATTGGCAAAATGATCATCATTCTATGACTTTTGCAGAATAAAGAAATATGCAATACTTTTAACCGTACGGATGATTTAGAAAATATTTTATTTTTTAAACCTGCAGTAAATATATATCTAAACCAGTGATTCCCAAAGTGGTCTATATAGACCCCTAGGGGTCTATGATGACCTGCAAGGGGTCCACATTAGCAGAAAAATAATTTGGGGGTCCGTAAGGTGTAAATGGGGGTCTATGATAGTGACTCTCATTAAACCAGATCATGACTTTAATTTTAAAAGAAAATTCAATCAAATGGAAACCAGATTTTACCTCTTAAACAGATTTATTTACTAAATTGAATGAGGTTAATTTGTAGTTACAAGGTAACATAAATTTTATTAAAACAAAGACCACATTTCAGCCTTTCTTGCCAAAATTAAGCTCAAGGAGAATAATTTTGGACATCGTAAATTTTCCCAGTTCCTCAATTGTCACAGACAATCTGCCAGGAAAAAGATGTTTTAATGCCCTTTTTTTAGATTTTGAAACTAGGTTTGAGAAACTTTTGAATATCGTAATACCACAGTAGGCAGTGAATTCGTATGGTCACTTTGAAAAAAAATGTCAGATTACAGGAATAAGCACTAAAGAAGATCTTAAAGTTTAGAAACGGATGCCAACAATTTTGGCTTTAAAAAGATGGGATATCTTGAGAAATTTTATAATTGTTTTTCCCGTTTGAGAAGCAGTTTTTTAGTACGCTTTCCAATCTCCAAAACAAAAAAAGAAAAGACTGGACACTATTAACTGAGGAGATATTTAGTGTTAAACCTGACAAGAAGGATGTCAAATGTTAAAATTTGTTATTGCATCCCCAAATTCATCCCTCCCACTAAAAGTCTTATGTTTATTGCTTAGTTATTTCATGCATTAATTACATTTTAATTTAATTAATTAACATATGTTTTTGTAAGTTTAAACACTATACTTCACTACAGTTAAAATTTTAAATCTTTTAAAGTAAATAGCTCTATACCTGCTGTCAAAAACACAATTAAGTTGATGAACTTGCAAAAATTTAATATTAGGTAAGTAGGGGTTCTATCCCAAACCAAAAAACTTTTCAAAGGGTCTATGAGGCAAAAAAGTTTGAGAACCTTTAATCTAAATAAAATAATTTGCTTCATTTACTCAAGATTGACTCACAAATGCAATATTTCTTTCAGAGAATTTTTGAATAAAGCAATGATTAATTTACAAATATTTAGAGTTTTTTTTCACAGGAAATCAAATATTTTGACAAGTATTATATAAAAAGAATATTATATCAGAGATAATAACATTTGTTGCTTCAATTATATTCACAGCTATAGTAATGTTTATATCAAGACAAATAATTCATATGTAAGCACTCAAATTATTTTTTAAATAATGAATATTTTCTTAATGAATACAAGTAAATTAAGATACTATGCAATTAAAAGTATTAAATCAAACATTATGAACATGAAATTACCTCATCAGCACCATGTTCTTGAAGTTGTCTATAAAATTTCAAAGAAATACTAACCTGCAATTTATGAAAGAAATATAAATAACAAGAATATAAAGAGAGTAAATATTAAAATAAATCAAACAAGCAAGCAAAAAAAAAAAATCTTACACGAATTTTTGTTTTATCTCCATTAAGGTTGGAGATATGGAACAAAACTCCATCGAAATCTGCAATGGTCACATCTACAGATTCAAGTTTCCCACTGTAAAGGGAAAAACAATCTTACATTAAAAAAAGTACATAAGAATAATGTATACATAAAATATAAAGACAAATAAATATATTCAGAAAAATTATAGAAATAAATTTGTTATGAATGATATGGATCAAGTAGTCTGAGTAGGTGTAGTGGAGTTGTCACTTATAAAGATACCATGTTGTCTATCTGAATTAAAAAGCAAAATGTAAATAATTCAATGGTAATCTTGATCTTGACTTCGACATTACTTGACGTGCCATTGTTTCCTTGGATATTTACATATTTATCTTAAAAGCCTAACTCAAATAATTAATTTGATAAACGCCTGTAAAGTTCATTGTTACAAATAAATTCTAGAAAAGACATCACAGGCTTCCTCAATTTTAGAGCACAACATGCACTACACTTGTTAACATTATTTATATAAATATGCTGTGATAAGGAATCCTTTTAAATCTTAAAATAGGGCAGTAGTAAAAAGTTGAACAGATTTTGCTGTCTCACAAAACTGACAACTTTGTTCAACTACAAATTAAACAAGCAAACAAAAAAAGAAATCTGCTGATAATGGATGCACTATGTGCTCGTTTGTCAATCAGGTTTTTACTGCTACTGTTATGGCGGTTCAGTAATTGAATTTTAGTACTGTTATGGCGGTGACCTGCACCAGGTCATTTTCAGATCCTAAGACAGCTTCTAAGATCTAAAGTAGGGGTGTCCAATCCAAATGACCTTGCGGGCCATTATAATCTAAAACATTATAATCTCATGGGTCGCATGTAAAAATATGTACCTTTATATCAGATTTGGAAAAAAAAAACATTTATTGAAGTGAAAATTTAAAACAGAATGAATTATTGTTATTGTTTTCATAATTTTTCATGTATACAGACATAGATAATATAATAATGTTTAGATAATATAATAATGCAATGTGATCAAATAATGTTTGAAATATATTACAGTTGCCATTTTCCTGAAAATTACGGTGTTCCTATTGAATTGATCTTTCGTTACTCACTGTTGAAATTTGATTGTGCTGTCATTCGCAAACGATTAAGTATATACATTGCCCTTTATCTTAACCGTCCTGAATATTTTTTTTAAACTTTAAAAAACATCTCTGACTGCCTTTTACTGTTTGGGCACTTTAAACAGAAAAGGAGGAGAAATGAAAGTCGCACACACAGAGAATCATGTAAAATCCATAGAGTAAAAAATATGCATAATGCAACTGTTTATAAAATATCTATTTTAAGCTAAAGGACATTTCTATTATCAAAAATGATTTATTTTAAAACAAGAACAGGTAACAGGCAAATATATTGTAGATTTATAATAAATTTCAAAATGAAAAAACTTTGAAAACCTAATATTTAAAATTTTTTAAAAAAAAGAGTCAGTGGGCCGCAAATTATGTACTGGCGGGCCACACGCGGCCCACGTGTTGGACATCCCTGATCTAAATGACAATTTAAATTGCCTGTGTGCAGTAAAATCTACCTAATATGAAACTGCTATTACGACTTCACAACTTTCAAAACAAACTCTTTTCATTTCTATATATTTACATTTTATTTTGGAATTGTTAATTACCTAAGAAAAAAACAGATTTATTATTAAAAACAACGAACAAAGTTATCAATATTTTTAGAGCCTTATGGACAAATAGAATTTTATCATTTATAATCCTAATCTGGTGAAATGCTGACCATTTTCATCAGACAATGTCTATTTCATCTATAATATAACTGGAAATGCTGATTATATTAGATTAAACATATATATATACACACACACACACAATTTACTTGATGCTTAAATTAACACCAACAAATTCATTTGCATTTGTTTTTTTGCTTAGTTACAAATTTTATAAATAAATGCTGCACATTTCCTTTTGATATAATTTCCAAAATATGTATAGAGTGACAGTAAAATACAGTTTAAAGAATTTTCTTGTAACATAAAAATGAATACAGTTTGACCTCTGAGACAATGCATCAATGGTTATTAAACTGAAAATTACACTATGAATATAAATTGAGATAATGATATAGTAAGTGCTAGTTTATCTAGTAAACCAAAGCAAAATTGTATGCTAAGCAGATTCACGTATAACTTAACCACATGTTAAAAAGGTCTGATTGTAGTTCTAATATTTGACAATAGTTCTTTCCGCAATTCTTGATAAAAATTTACTGAAATGGGTATAAAAAAATGTTTTAGTTTTAAGAAGTCCCACAGCAATAAATAACCTACTTATAACTCATCAAAAAAAAAAAAAATTGTAATATTTTGTATTTAAACATTGGCTGGAGTGTAGATTAGTGCACCCTTTGCATTTGGTGGTGATTACTAGATTTCATGTTGAAATAATGATTTCATTTGGGCAGGTGATTAACTGTCCTATTCTTGCAGACTTATTCTGATAAGATTATGTGTTTTCAATACTTGATTGTTCCTATTGAAAAATTTTGGCTTTAACTCCTTAAGTGCCATGGGCATGTATATGTGTCCTGTTGAGATGGTGCTTTTAGTACTCCGGACATGTATACTCGTCCTTTCAAAGGAGGACTTTTTGTACTGTGCTGTTTAAAACTAGTCCTACGGCTTTGGAATACAGTAAAATGCCATTGACAGTGCTTCTATAAAGAATTTACTTATTTCGGAGAAGAGGTGAAGCAAGAATTTAAAAGGGTATATTTTCCTCATAGCTATGCAGTTTTTGTTTTTTAATTTGAGTGGGCTTTTTTTAATTCTTCATATGCTGTCATTTTTGCTTACCATGTACAATAGGAGCTCTTTAATTTTTTGTACAAATGCACTGAATGCGATACTCGTTTATGAGTTCAAACATGTTTCAAGATGTATCGCAGAAGAGATGTTATAATTTATTTTATTGTTGACCCTAGAGATTCTTTTTTTTCATTTAAAAAGTGAAAGTAAACAATTTTTAAAAAGAAAAACACATATTTTCCTTTTCCCCAATAAACTGCATAACAACGCATGCTTATGGGAAAAACGGTGGGACTGTGGGGGATTTTGTAAATTTTCCCCAGCACTTAAGGGGTCAATTTTTATTAAATTTATATCAATACTTTTCTTCCTTTTTTTTGTAGTTTGCATTCAGTTGTTTGTTTTGAACAATACAAATGAGATGCATAATTTACTGGTTAAATTGTCGAATCGGCCGCTTCTCCGCCAAATTTAGAAAAATTGCGTATTTGGCACGTTTTTGTCAAAAACGACTTCTCCTTCACCGGAGAACAAATTCAGAAGGGTTACCAGATTTAGCGCATTTATCGATTTGGCAAGTAAACACTTGGCGCAAGAAGCGGCCGATTCGACAAATCAACCATTTACCTGCTGTTACTCTTATTTATATGCCACCTAATCAACAGTAACATCAGATCAAGGCCAGCGAAATTCATCGTGGTAAGGGGCTACATTTACGCCTGTCATCAGCCGTAGCTTTGGGCACCATACAGGTGACAGTGTGATTAGGCTTGATTCGACCCCAATTTTGAGGGAGAACACCCTGAGGGTAGTCAAGGACCTCCCACCTCTTTCCCTTCCACCAACCTCACAAGAGAACGTGCAACTCGATGACTATTTAGAGTAATCCCCCCATGCCCCGCAAAGGCACTATACATTTACAAACATCCACGTCATTTCCAGGATTCAAACCCAGGCCCAATGATACAGTAGTCAGCAACATTCATTTTCTAAAGGGCAAGGGAAAAGTATCTATGATATGATGATATATTCTAAAAGGTTTGATTTTAATTATTATCGAACAGTTTACAAAAGTGACAAGCACTTTATTTGGATAGATGTGAGAAAAACAGTTAAAGGAAGTACATCAGGTATAAAAAGCTAACTGTTATTTGGATTATTACATAATCACAGTACAAGTTTCTTGAGTACAACTAATTCGCTTCATTTGAAATTCAATTCTACTCTAAGTTCCCAATTTCACAAGGTAAAAGATGCACAAAAACAGCAATTTAATGACAAGTATTTCATATTTCTCCATGATCTTAAAACAGTTTACTTTTCCTTCTAACAGAAA